>CAMPDV010002537.1:0-63973 GCA_946699065.1 Loxodes magnus | reverse complement strand
CTTCACTTTTCAAAAATACTTATTACTTCTCAAAGCATACTCATGAAACTGAAATTCTTTCTTCTTTTCTTACTTTACTTCTTCACTTTTCAAAAATACTTATTACTTCTCAAAGCATACTCATGAACTGAAATTCTTTCTTCTTTTCTTACTTTACTTCTTCACTTTTCAAAAATATTTATTACTTCTCAAAGCATATTCATAAAACTGAAACTCTACCTTCTTTTCTTACTTTACTTCTTCACTTTTCAAAAATACATATTACTTATCAAAGCATACTCATGAAACTGAAATTCTTTCTTCTCTTCTTACTTTACTTCTTCACTTTTCAAAAATACTTATTACTTCTCAAAACATACTCCTTAAAACTGAAATTCTATCTTCTTTTCTTACTTTACTTCTTCACTTTTCAAAAATACTTATTACTTCTCAAAACATACTCATGAAACTGAAATTCTTTCTTCTTTTCCTACTTTACTTCTTCACTTTTCAAAAATACATATTACTTATCAAAGCATACTCATGAAACTGAAATTCTTTCTTCTTTTCTTGCTTTACTTCTTCACTTTTCAAAAATACATATTACTTATCAAAGCATACTCATGAAACTGAAATTCTTTCTTCTTTTCTTGCTTTACTTCTTCACTTTTCAAAAATACTTATTACTTCTCAAAGCATACTCCTTAAAACTGAAATTCTTTCTTCTTTTCTTACTTTACTTCTTCACTTTTCAAAAATACTTATTATTCTCAAAGCATACTCCCTAAAACTGAAATTCTTTCTTCTTTTCTTACTTTACTTCTTCACTTTTCAAAAATACTTATTATTCTCAAAGCATACTCCCTAAACTGAAATTCTTTCTTCTTTTCTTACTTTACTTCTTCACTTTTCAAAAATACTTATTACTTCTCAAAACATACTCATGAAACTGAAATTCTTTCTTCTTTTCTTACTTTACTTCTTCACTTTTCAAAAATACTTATTACTCTCAAAACATACTCCTTAAAACTGAAATTCTATCTTCTTTTCTTACTTTACTTCTTCACTTTTCAAAAATACTTATTATTCTCAAAGCATACTCCCTAAAACTGAAATTCTTTCTTCTTTTCTTACTTTACTTCTTCACTTTTCAAAAATACTTATTACTTCTCAAAACATACTCATGAAACTGAAATTCTTTCTTCTCTTCTTACTTTACTTCTTCACTTTTCAAAAATACTTATTACTTCTCAAAACATACTCCTTAAAACTGAAATTCTATCTTCTTTTCTTACTTTACTTCTTCACTTTTCAAAAATACTTATTACTTCTCAAAACATACTCATGAAACTGAAATTCTTTCTTCTTTTCCTACTTTACTTCTTCACTTTTCAAAAATACTTATTACTTCTCAAAACATACTCATGAAACTAAAATTCTTTCTTCTTTTCTTGCTTTACTTCTTCACTTTTCAAAAATACATATTACTTATCAAAGCATACTCATGAAACTGAAATTCTTTCTTCTTTTCTTGCTTTACTTCTTCACTTTTCAAAAATACTTATTACTTCTCAAAGCATACTCATAAAACTGAAATTCTTTCTTCTTTTCTTACTTTACTTCTTCACTTTTCAAAAATACTTATTACTTCTCAAAACATACTCATGAAACTGAAATTCTTTCTTCTTTTCTTACTTTACTTCTTCACTTTTCAAAAATACTTATTACTTCTCAAAGCATATTCATAAAACTGAAACTCTACCTTCTATTCTTATATCACTTCTTCACTTTTCTAAATACTTAGTACTTCTCAAAGCATACTCCTTAAACTGAAATTCTATCTTCTTTTCTTAGTTTATTCTTCACTTTTCAAAAATACTTATTACTTCTCAAAACATACTCATGAAACTGAAATTCTTTCTTCTTTTCTTACTTTACTTCTTCACTTTTCAAAAATATTTATTACTTATCAAAGCATACTCATGAAACTGAAACTCTACCTTCTATTCTTACTTTACTTCTTCACTTTTCAAAAATATATATTACTTCTCAAAACATACTCATGAAACTGAAACTCTACCTTCTTTTCTTACTTTACTTCTTCACTTTTCAAAAATACTTATTACTTCTCAAAGCATACTCATGAAACTGAAATTCTTTCTTCTTTTCTTACTTTACTTCTTCACTTTGACAAATACTTATTACTTCTCAAAGCATACTCCTTAAAACTGAAACTCAATCTTCTTTTCTTACTTTACTTCTTCACCTTTCTAAATACTTATCACTTCTCAAAGCATACTCCTTAAAACTGATATTCTTTCTTCTCTTCTTACTTTACTTCTTCACTTTTCAAAATACTTATTACTTCTCAAAGCATACTCCTTAAAACTGATATTCTTTCTTCTTTTCCTACTTTACTTCTTCACTTTTCAAAAATACATATTACTTATCAAAGCATACTCATGAAACTGAAATTCTTTCTTCTCTTCTTACTTTACTTCTTCACTTTTCAAAAATACTTATTATTCTCAAAGCATACTCATGAAACTGAAACTCTACCTTCTATTCTTTACTTTACTTCTTCACTTTTCAAAATATATATTACTTCTCAAAACATACTCATGAAACTGAAACTCTACCTTCTTTTCTTACTTTACTTCTTCACTTTTCAAAAATGCTTATTACTTCTCAAAGCATACTCCTTAAAACTGATATTCTATCTTCTTTCCTTACTTTACTCTTTCAACATTTCTAAATACTTATTACTTCTCAAAGCATACTCATGAAACTGAAATTCTTTCTTCTTTTCTTACTTTACTTCTTCACTTTTCAAAAATACTTATTACTTCTCAAAACATACTCCTTAAAACTGAAATTCTTTCTTCTTTTCTTACTTTACTTCTTCACCTTTCTAAATACTTATTACTTCTCAAAACATACTCATAAAACTGAAATTCTTTCTTCTTTTCTTACTTTACTTCTTCACTTTTCAAAAATATTTATTACTTCTCAAAGCATACTCCTTAAAACTGAAATTCTATCTTCTTTTCTTACTTTACTTCTTCACTTTTCAAAAATACTTATTACTTCTCAAAGCATACTCCCTAAAACTGAAATTCTTTCTTCTTTTCTTACTTTACTTCTTCACCTTTCTAAATACTTATTACTTCTCAAAGCATACTCCTTAAAACTGAAATTCTATCTTCTTTTCTTACTTTACTTCTTCACTTTCAAAATACTTAACACTTCTCAAAACATACTCATGAAACTGAAATTCTTTCTTCTTTTCTTACTTTACTTCTTCACTTTTCAAAAATATTTATTACTTATCAAAGCATACTCATGAAACTGAAACTCTACCTTCTATTCTTACTTTACTTCTTCACTTTTCAAAAATATATATTACTTCTCAAAACATACTCATGAAACTGAAACTCTACCTTCTTTTCTTACTTTACTTCTTCACTTTTCAAAAATGCTTATTACTTCTCAAAGCATACTCCTTAAAACTGATATTCTTTCTTCTTTTCTTACTTTACTTCTTCACTTTTCAAAAATACTTATTACTTCTCAAAAACATACTCATGAAACTGAAATTCTTTCTTCTCTTCTTACTTTACTTCTTCACTTTTCAAAAATACTTATTACTTCTCAAAGCATACTCATGAAACTGAAATTCTTTCTTCTTTTCTTACTTTACTTCTTCACTTTTCAAAAATACTTATTACTTCTCAAAACATACTCATGAAACTGAAATTCTTTCTTCTTTTCTTACTTTACTTCTTCACTTTTCAAAAATACTTATTACTTATCAAAGCATACTCATGAAACTGAAATTCTTTCTTCTTTTCTTACTTTACTTCTTCACTTTTCAAAAATACTTATTACTTCTCAAAAACATACTCCTTAAAACTGAAATTCTTTCTTCTTTTCTTGCTTTACTTCTTCACTTTCAAAAATACTTATTACTTCTCAAAGCATACTCCTTAAACTGAAATTCTATCTTCTTTTCTTAGTTTATTCTTCACTTTTCAAAAATACTTATTACTTCTCAAAACATACTCATGAAACTGAAATTCTTTCTTCTTTTCTTACTTTACTTCTTCACTTTTCAAAAATATTTATTACTTATCAAAGCATACTCATGAAACTGAAACTCTACCTTCTATTCTTACTTTACTTCTTCACTTTTCAAAAATATATATTACTTCTCAAAACATACTCATGAAACTGAAACTCTACCTTCTTTTCTTACTTTACTTCTTCACTTTTCAAAAATGCTTATTACTTATCAAAGCATACTCATGAAACTGAAATTCTTTCTTCTTTTCTTACTTTACTTCTTCACTTTTCAAAAATACTTATTACTTCTCAAAACATACTCCTTAAAACTGAAATTCTTTCTTCTTTTCTTACTTTACTTCTTCACCTTTCTAAATACTTATTACTTCTCAAAACATACTCATGAAACTGAAATTCTTTCTTCTCTTCTTACTTTACTTCTTCACTTTTCAAAAATACTTATTACTTCTCAAAGCATACTCATGAAACTGAAACTCAATCTTCTTTTCTTACTTTACTTCTTCACCTTTCTAAATACTTATTACTTCTCAAAGCATACTCATGAAACTGAAATTCTTTCTTCTTTTCTTACTTTACTTCTTCACTTTTCAAAAATATATATTACTTATCAAAGCATACTCATGAAACTGAAATTCTTTCTTCTTTTCTTACTTTACTTCTTCACTTTTCAAAAATATTTATTACTTATCAAAGCATACTCCTTAAAACTGAAATTCTATCTTCTTTTCTTACTTGACTTCTTCACTTTTCAAAAATACTTATTATTCTCAAAGCATACTCCTTAAAACTGAAATTCTTTCTTCTTTTCTTACTTTACTTCTTCACTTTTCTAAATACTTATTACTTCTCAAAGCATAATCTTAAAACTGAAATTCTATCTTCTTTTCTTACTTTACTTCTTCACTTTTCAAAAATACTTATTACTTCTCAAAGCATACTCATAAAACTGAAATTCTATCTTCTTTTCTTACTTTACTTATTCACCTTTCTAAATACTTATTACTTCTCAAAGCATACTCCTTAAAACTGAAACTCTACCTTCTTTTCTTACTTTACTTATTCACCTTTCTAAATACTTATTACTTCTCAAAGCATACTCCTTAAAACTGAAATTCTATCTTCTTTTCTTACTTTACTTCTTCACTTTTCAAAAATACTTATTACTTCTCAAAGCATACTCATAAAACTGAAATTCTATCTTCTTTTCTTACTTTACTTATTCACCTTTCTAAATACTTATTACTTCTCAAAGCATACTCCTTAAAACTGAAACTCTACCTTCTTTTCTTACTTTACTTATTCACCTTTCTAAATACTTATTACTTCTCAAAGCATACTCCTTAAAACTGAAATTCTATCTTCTTTTCTTACTTACTTATTCACCTTTCTAAAAATACTTATTACTTCTCAAAGCATACTCCTTAAAACTGAAACTCTACCTTCTATTCTTACTTACTTCTTCACTTTTCAAAATACTTATTACTTCTCAAAGCATACTCATGAAACTGAAATTCTTTCTTCTTTTCTTACTTTACTTCTTCACTTTTCAAAAATACTTATTACTTCTCAAAGCATATTCATAAAACTGAAACTCTACCTTCTATTCTTACTTACTTCTTCACTTTTAAAAATACTTATTACTTCTCAAAGCATACTCATGAAACTGAAATTCTTTATTCTCTTCTTACTTTACTTCTTCACTTTTCAAAAATACTTATTACTTCTCAAAGCATACTCCTTTAAACAGAAACTCTACCTTCTTTTCTTACTTTACTTCTTCACTTTTAAAAATACTTATTATTCTCAAAGCATACTCCCTAAAACTGAATTTCTTTCTTCTTTTCTTACTTTACTTCTTCACTTTTCAAAAATACTTATTATTCTCAAAGCATACTCCCTAAAACTGAAATTCTATCTTCTTTTCTTACTTTACTTATTCACCTTTCTAAATACTTATTACTTCTCAAAGCATACTCCTTAAAACTGAAATTCTATCTTCTTTTCTTACTTTACTTCTTCACCTTTCTAAAAATACTTATTACTTCTCAAAGAATACTCATAAAACTGAAATTCTTTACTTCTTTTCTTACTTTACTTCTTCACTTTTCAAAAATACTTATTACTTCTCAAAGCATACTCCCTAAAACTGAAATTCTATAATCTTTTCTTACTTTACTTCTTCAACTTTTCAAAAATACTTATTACTTCTCAAAGCATATTCCTTAAAACTGAAATTCTATCTTCTTTTCTTACTTTACTTCTTCACCTTTCTAAATACTTATTACTTCTCAAAGCATACTCATAAAACTGAAATTCTATAATCTTTTCTTACTTTACTTCTTCAACTTTTAAAAAATACTTATTACTTCTCAAAGCATATTCCTTAAAACTGAAATTCTATCTTCTTTTCTTACTTTACTTCTTCACCTTTCTAAATACTTATTACTTCTCAAAGCATACTCATAAAACTGAAATTCTATCTTCTTTTCTTACTTTACTTCTTCACTTTTCTAAAATACTTATTACTTCTCAAAGCATACTCCCTAAAACTGAAATTCTATAATCTTTTCTTACTTTACTTCTTCAACTTTTAAAAAATACTTATTACTTCTCAAAGCATATTCCTTAAAACTGAAATTCTATCTTCTTTTCTTACTTTACTTCTTCACTTTTCTAAATACTTATTACTTCTCAAAGCATACTCATAAAACTGAAATTCTATCTTCTTTTCTTACTTTACTTATTCACCTTTCTAAATACTTATTACTTCTCAAAGCATACTCCCTGAAACTGAAATTCTTTCTTCTTTTCTTACTTTACTTCTTCACTTTTCTAAATACTTATTACTTCTCAAAGCATACTCCTTAAAACTGAAATTCTTTACTTCTTTTCTTACTTTACTTCTTCACTTTTCTAAATACTTATTACTTCTCAAAGCATACTCATGAAACTGAAATTCTTTCTTCTTTTCTTACTTTACTTCTTCACTTTTCAAAAATACTTATTACTTCTCAAAGCATACTCATGAAACTGAAATTCTTTCTTCTTTCTTACTTTACTTCTTCACTTTTCAAAAATACTTATTACTTCTCAAAGCATACTCATGAAACTGAAATTCTTTCTTCTTTTCTTACTTTACTTCTTCACTTTTCAAAAATATTTATTACTTATCAAAACATACTCATGAAACTGAAACTCTACCTTCTATTCTTATTTCACTTCTTCACTTTTCTAAATACTTAGTACTTCTCAAAGCATACTCCTTAAACTGAAATTCTATCTTCTTTTCTTAGTTTATTCTTCTCTTTTCAAAAATACTTATTACTTCTCAAAACATACTCATGAAACTGAAATTCTTTCTTCTTTTCTTACTTTACTTCTTCACTTTTCTAAATACTTAGTACTTCTCAAAGCATACTCATGAAACTGAAATTCTTTCTTCTTTTCTTACTTTACTTCTTCACTTTTCAAAAATACTTATTACTTCTCAAAGCATACTCATGAAACTGAAACTCTACCTTCTTTTCTTACTTTACTTCTTCACTTTTCAAAAATACTTATTACTTCTCAAAGCATACTCATGAAACTGAAATTCTTTCTTCTTTTCTTACTTTACTTCTTCACTTTTCAAAAATACTTATTACTTCTCAAAACATACTCCTTAAAACTGAAATTCTATCTTCTTTTCTTACTTTACTTCTTCACCTTTCTAAATACTTATCACTTCTCAAAACATACTCATGAAACTGAAATTCTTTCTTCTCTTCTTACTTTACTTCTTCACTTTTCAAAAATACTTATTATTCTCAAAGCATATTCATAAAACTGAAACTCTACCTTCTTTTCTTACTTTACTTCTTCACTTTTCAAAAATACTTATTACTTATCAAAGCATACTCATGAAACTGAAATTCTTTCTTCTTTTCCTACTTTTATTCTTCACTTTTCAAAAATATATATTACTTCTCAAAACATACTCATGAAACTGAAATTCTTTCTTCTTTTCTTACTTTACTTCTTCACTTTTCAAAAATACTTATTACTTCTCAAAGCATACTCATGAAACTGAAATTCTTTCTTCTTTTCTTACTTTACTTCTTCACTTTTCAAAAATATTTATTACTTATCAAAGCATACTCATGAAACTGAAATTCTTTCTTCTTTTCTTACTTTACTTCTTCACTTTTCAAAAATACTTATTACTTCTCAAAACATACTCATGAAACTGAAATTCTTTCTTCTCTTCTTACTTTACTTCTTCACTTTTCAAAATACTTATTATTCTCAAAGCATACTCATGAAACTGAAACTCTACCTTCTTTTCTTACTTTACTTCTTCACTTTTCAAAAATACTTATTACTTCTCAAAACATACTCCTTAAAACTGAAATTCTATCTTCTCTTCTTACTTTACTTCTTCACTTTTCAAAAATACATATTACTTATCAAAGCATACTCATGAAACTGAAATTCTTTCTTCTTTTCTTACTTTACTTCTTCACTTTTCAAAAATACTTATTACTTCTCAAAACATACTCATGAAACTGAAATTCTTTCTTCTTTTCCTACTTTACTTCTTCACTTTTCAAAAATACATATTACTTATCAAAGCATACTCATGAAACTGAAATTCTTTCTTCTTTTCTTACTTTACTTCTTCACTTTTCAAAATACTTATTACTTCTCAAAGCATACTCCCTAAAACTGAAATTCTATCTTCTCTTCTTACTTTACTTCTTCACTTTTAAAAATACTTATTACTTCTCAAAGCATACTCCTTAAAACTGAAATTCTATCTTCTTTTCTTACTTACTTCTTCACTTTTCAAAATACTTATTATTCTCAAAGCATACTCCCTAAAACTGAAATTCTTTCTTCTTTTCTTACTTTACTTCTTCACTTTTAAAAATACTTATTACTTATCAAAGCATACTCATGAAACTGAAATTCTTTCTTCTTTTCTTACTTTACTTCTTCACTTTTCAAAAATACTTATTACTTCTCAAAACATACTCATGAAACTGAAATTCTTTCTTCTTTTCCTACTTTACTTCTTCACTTTTCAAAAATACATATTACTTCTCAAAGCATACTCATGAAACTGAAATTCTTTCTTCTTTTCTTACTTTACTTCTTCACTTTTCAAAAATACTTATTACTTCTCAAAACATACTCCTTAAAACTGAAATTCTTTCTTCTTTTCTTACTTTACTTCTTCACTTTTCAAAAATATTTATTACTTATCAAAACATACTCATGAAACTGAAACTCTACCTTCTTTTCTTACTTTACTTCTTCACTTTTCAAAAATACTTATTACTTCTCAAAACATACTCATGAAACTGAAATTCTATCTTCTTTTCTTACTTTACTTCTTCACTTTTCAAAAATACTTATTACTTCTCAAAACATACTCATGAAACTGAAATTCTTTCTTCTTTTCCTACTTTACTTCTTCACTTTTCAAAAATACATATTACTTATCAAAGCATACTCATGAAACTGAAATTCTTTCTTCTTTTCTTACTTTACTTCTTCACTTTTCAAAAAATACTTATTACTTCTCAAAACATACTCATAAAACTGAAATTCTTTCTTCTTTTCTTACTTTACTTCTTCACTTTTCAAAAATACTTATTACTTCTCAAAGCATACTCCTTAAAACTGATATTCTTTCTTCTTTTCCTACTTTACTTCTTCACTTTTCAAAAATACATATTACTTATCAAAGCATACTCATGAAACTGAAATTCTTTCTTCTCTTCTTACTTTACTTCTTCACTTTTCAAAAATACTTATTATTCTCAAAGCATACTCATGAAACTGAAACTCTTTCTTCTTTTCTTACTTTACTTCTTCACTTTTCAAAAATGCTTATTACTTATCAAAGCATACTCATGAAACTGATATTCTTTCTTCTTTTCTTACTTTACTTCTTCACTTTTTAAAAATACTTATTACTTATCAAAACATACTCATGAAACTGAAACTCTACCTTCTTTTCTTACTTTACTTCTTCACTTTTCAAAAATACTTATTACTTCTCAAAACATACTCATGAAACTGAAATTCTATCTTCTTTTCTTACTTTACTTCTTCACTTTTCAAAAATACTTATTACTTCTCAAAACATACTCATGAAACTGAAATTCTTTCTTCTTTTCCTACTTTACTTCTTCACTTTTCAAAAATACATATTACTTCTCAAGCATACTCCTTAAAACTGAAATTCTTTCTTCTTTTCCTACTTTACTTCTTCACTTTTCAAAAATACATATTACTTATCAAAGCATACTCATGAAACTGAAATTCTTTCTTCTTTTCTTACTTTACTTCTTCACTTTTCAAAAATACTTATTACTTCTCAAAACATACTCCTTAAAACTGAAATTCTATCTTCTCTTCTTACTTTACTTCTTCACTTTTCAAAAATACTTATTACTTCTCAAAGCATACTCATAAAACTGAAATTCTTTCTTCTTTTCTTACTTTACTTCTTCACTTTTAAAAATACTTATTACTTATCAAAGCATACTCATGAAACTGAAATTCTTTCTTCTTTTCTTACTTTACTTCTTCGCTTTTCAAAAATACTTATTACTTCTCAAAACATACTCATGAAACTGAAATTCTTTCTTCTTTTCCTACTTTACTTCTTCACTTTTCAAAAATACATATTACTTATCAAAGCATACTCATGAAACTGAAATTCTTTCTTCTTTTCTTACTTTACTTCTTCACTTTTCAAAAATACTTATTACTTCTCAAAGCATACTCATGAAACTGAAATTCTATCTTCTTTTCTTACTTTACTTCTTCACTTTTCAAAAATACTTATTACTTATCAAAGCATACTCATAAAACTGAAATTCTTTCTTCTTTTCTTACTTTACTTCTTCACTTTTCAAAAATACTTATTACTTCTCAAAACATACTCTTAAAACTGAAATTCTTTCTTCTTTTCTTACTTTACTTCTTCACTTTTCAAAAATATTTATTACTTATCAAAACATACTCATGAAACTGAAACTCTACCTTCTTTTCTTACTTTACTTCTTCACTTTTCAAAAATACTTATTACTTCTCAAAACATACTCATGAAACTGAAATTCTATCTTCTTTTCTTACTTTACTTCTTCACTTTTCAAAAATACTTATTACTTCTCAAAAACATACTCATGAAACTGAAATTCTTTCTTCTTTTCCTACTTTACTTCTTCACTTTTCAAAAATACATATTACTTATCAAAGCATACTCATGAAACTGAAATTCTTTCTTCTTTTCTTACTTTACTTCTTCACTTTTCAAAAATACTTATTACTTCTCAAAACATACTCATAAAACTGAAATTCTTTCTTCTTTTCTTACTTTACTTCTTCACTTTTCAAAAATACTTATTACTTCTCAAAGCATACTCCTTAAAACTGATATTCTTTCTTCTTTTCCTACTTTACTTCTTCACTTTTCAAAATACATATTACTTATCAAAGCATACTCATGAAACTGAAATTCTTTCTTCTCTTCTTACTTTACTTCTTCACTTTTCAAAAACTACTTATTATTCTCAAAGCATACTCCCTAAAACTGAATTTCTTTCTTCTTTTCTTACTTTACTTCTTCACTTTTCTAAATACTTATTACTTCTCAAAGCATACTCCTTAAAACTGAAATTCTATCTTCTTTTCTTACTTTACTTCTTCACTTTTTAAAAATACTTATTACTTCTCAAAACATACTCATGAACTGAAATTCTTTCTTCTTTTCTTACTTTACTTCTTCACTTTTCAAAAATACTTATTACTTCTCAAAAACATACTCATGAAACTGAAATTCTTTCTTCTTTTCTTACTTTACTTCTTCACTTTTCAAAAATACTTATTACTTCTCAAAACATACTCCTTAAAACTGAAATTCTATCTTCTTTTCTTACTTTACTTCTTCACTTTTCAAAAATACTTATTACTTCTCAAAGCATACTCATAAAACTGAAATTCTTTCTTCTTTTCTTACTTTACTCTTCACTTTTCAAAAATATATATTACTTCTCAAAGCATACTCATAAAACTGAAATTCTTTCTTCTTTTCTTACTTTACTTCTTCACTTTTCAAAAATACTTATTACTTCTCAAAAACATACTCATGAACTGAAATTCTTTCTTCTTTTCTTACTTTACTTCTTCACTTTTCAAAAATACATAATACTTATCAAAGCATACTCATGAAACTGAAATTCTTTCTTCTTTTCTTGCTTTACTTCTTCACTTTTCAAAAATACTTATTACTTCTCAAAGCATACTCATAAACTGAAATTCTTTCTTCTTTTCTTACTTTACTTCTTCACTTTTCAAAAATACTTATTACTTCTCAAAGCATACTCATGAAACTGAAATTCTTTCTTCTTTTCTTGCTTTACTTCTTCACTTTTCAAAAATACTTATTACTTCTCAAAGCATACTCATAAAACTGAAATTCTTTCTCTTTTCTTACTTTACTTCTTCACTTTTCAAAAATACTTATTACTTCTCAAAGCATACTCCTTAAAACTGATATTCTTTCTTCTTTTCCTACTTTACTTCTTCACTTTTCAAAAATACATATTACTTATCAAAGCATACTCATGAAACTGAAATTCTTTCTTCTCTTCTTACTTTACTTCTTCACTTTTCAAAAATACTTATTATTCTCAAAGCATACTCATGAACTGAAACTCTTTCTTCTTTTCTTACTTTACTTCTTCACTTTTCAAAAATACTTATTACTTCTCAAAGCATACTCCTTAAAACTGAAATTCTTTCTTCTTTTCTTACTTTACTTCTTCACTTTTCAAAAATACATAATACTTATCAAAGCATACTCATGAAACTGAAATTCTTTCTTCTTTTCTTACTTTACTTCTTCACTTTTCAAAAATACTTATTACTTATCAAAGCATACTCATAAAACTGAAATTCTATCTTCTCTTCTTACTTTACTTCTTCACTTTTAAAAATACTTATTACTTCTCAAAGCATACTCCTAAAACTGAAATTCTATCTTCTTTCTTACTTACTTCTTCACTTTTCAAAATACTTATTACTTCTCAAAGAATACTCATAAAACTGAAATTCTTTACTTCTTTTCTTACTTTACTTCTTCACTTTTCAAAAATACTTAGTACTTCTCAAAGCATACTCCTTAAACTGAAATTCTATCTTCTTTTCTTAGTTTATTCTTCACTTTTCAAAAATATTTATTACTTATCAAAGCATACTCATGAAACTGAAATTCTTTCTTCTCTTCTTACTTTACTTCTTCACTTTTAAAAATACTTATTACTTCTCAAAGCATACTCCTTAAAACTGATATTCTTTCTTCTTTTCATACTTTACTTCTTCACTTTTCAAAAATACTTATTACTTCTCAAAACATACTCATGAAACTGAAAACTCTACCTTCTTTTCATACTTTACTTCTTCACTTTTCAAAAATACTTATTACTTCTCAAAGCATACTCATAAAACTGAATTTCTTTCTTCTTTTCTTACTTACTTCTTCACTTTTTAAAAATACTTATTACTTCTCAAAACATATTCATAAAACTGAAACTCTACCTTCTTTTCTTACTTTACTTCTTCACTTTTCAAAAATACTTATTACTCTCAAAGCATACTCATAAAACTGAAATTCTTTCTTCTTTTCTTACTTTACTTCTTCACTTTTCAAAAATACTTATTATTCTCAAAGCATACTCCCTAAAACTGAATTTCTTTCTTCTTTTCTTACTTTACTTCTTCACTTTTCTAAATACTTATTACTTCTCAAAGCATACTCCTTAAAACTGAAATTCTATCTTCTTTTCTTACTTTACTTCTTCACTTTCAAAAATACTTATTATTCTCAAAGCATACTCCCTAAAACTGAAATTCTTTCTTCTTTTCTTACTTTACTTCTTCACTTTTCAAAAATACTTAATACTTCTCAAAACATACTCATGAAACTGAAATTCTTTCTTCTTTTCTTACTTTACTTCTTCACTTTTCAAAAATACTTATTACTTCTCAAAACATACTCCTTAAAACTGAAATTCTATCTTCTTTTCTTACTTTACTTCTTCACTTTTCAAAAATACTTATTACTTCTCAAAGCATACTCATAAAACTGAAATTCTTTCTTCTTTTCTTACTTTACTTCTTCACTTTTCAAAAATATATATTACTTCTCAAAGCATACTCATAAAACTGAAATTCTTTCTTCTTTTCTTACTTTACTTCTTCACTTTTCAAAAATACTTATTACTTCTCTAAAACATACTCATGAAACTGAAATTCTTTCTTCTTTTCTTACTTACCTTCTTCACTTTTCAAAAATACATATTACTTATCAAAGCATACTCATGAACTGAAATTCTTTCTTCTTTTCTTGCTTTACTTCTTCACTTTTCAAAAATACTTATTACTTCTCAAAGCATACTCATAAAACTGAAATTCTTTCTTCTTTTCTTACTTTACTTCTTCACTTTTCAAAAATACTTATTACTTCTCAAAGCATACTCATGAAACTGAAATTCTTTCTTCTTTTCTTGCTTTACTTCTTCACTTTTCAAAAATACTTATTACTTCTCAAAGCATACTCATAAAACTGAAATTCTTTCTTCTTTTCTTACTTTACTTCTTCACTTTTCAAAAATACTTATTACTTCTCAAAGCATACTCCTTAAAACTGATATTCTTTCTTCTTTTCCCTACTTTACTTCTTCACTTTTCAAAAATACATATTACTTATCAAAGCATACTCATGAAACTGAAATTCTTTCTTCTCTTCTTACTTTACTTCTTCACTTTTCAAAAATACTATTATTCTCAAAGCATACTCATGAACTGAAACTCTTTCTTCTTTTCTTACTTTACTTCTTCACTTTTCAAAAATACTTATTACTTCTCAAAGCATACTCCTTAAAACTGAAATTCTTTCTTCTTTTCTTACTTTACTTCTTCACTTTTCAAAAATACATATTACTTCTCAAAACATACTCATGAAACTGAAATTCTTTCTTCTTTTCTTACTTTACTTCTTCACTTTTCAAAAATACTTATTACTTCTCAAAACATACTCCTTAAAACTGAAATTCTATCTTCTTTTCTTACTTTACTTCTTCACTTTTCAAAAATACTTATTACTTCTCAAAGCATACTCATAAAACTGAAATTCTTTCTTCTTTTCTTTACTTTACTTCTTCACTTTCAAAAATATATATTACTTCTCAAAGCATACTCATAAAACTGAAATTCTTTCTTCTTTTCTTACTTTACTTCTTCACTTTTCAAAAATACTTATTACTTCTCAAAACCATACTCATGAAACTGAAATTCTTTCTTCTTTTTCTTACTTTACTTCTTCACTTTTCAAAAATACATATTACTTATCAAAGCATACTCATGAAACTGAAATTCTTTCTTTCTTTTCTTGCTTTACTTCTTCACTTTTCAAAAATACTTATTACTTCTCAAAGCATACTCATAAAACTGAAATTCTTTCTTCTTTTCTTACTTTACTTCTTCACTTTTCAAAAATACTTATTACTTCTCAAAGCATACTCATGAAACTGAAATTCTTTCTTCTTTTCTTGCTTTACTTCTTCACTTTTCAAAAATACTTATTACTTCTCAAAGCATACTCATAAAACTGAAATTCTTTCTTCTTTTCTTACTTTACTTCTTCACTTTTCAAAAATACTTATTACTTCTCAAAGCATACTCCTTAAACTGATATTCTTTCTTCTTTTCCTACTTTACTTCTTCACTTTTCAAAAATACATATTACTTATCAAAGCATACTCATGAAACTGAAATTCTTTCTTCTCTTCTTACTTTACTTCTTCACTTTTCAAAAATACTTATTATTCTCAAAGCATACTCATGAAACTGAAACTCTTTCTTCTTTTCTTACTTTACTTCTTCACTTTTCAAAAATACTTATTACTTCTCAAAGCATACTCCTTAAAACTGAAATTCTTTCTTCTTTTCTTACTTTACTTCTTCACTTTTCAAAAATACATATTACTTATCAAAGCATACTCATGAAACTGAAATTCTTTCTTCTTTTCTTACTTTACTTCTTCACTTTTCAAAATACTTATTACTTATCAAAGCATACTCATAAACTGAAATTCTATCTTCTCTTCTTACTTTACTTCTTCACTTTTAAAAATACTTATTACTTCTCAAAGCATACTCCTTAAAACTGAAATTCTATCTTCTTTTCTTACTTACTTCTTCACTTTTCAAAATACTTATTACTTCTCAAAGAATACTCATAAAACTGAAATTCTTTACTTCTTTTCTTACTTTACTTCTTCACTTTTCAAAAATACTTAGTACTTCTCAAAGCATACTCCTTAAACTGAAATTCTATCTTCTTTTCTTAGTTTATTCTTCACTTTTCAAAAATATTTATTACTTATCAAAGCATACTCATGAAACTGAAATTCTTTCTTCTTTTCTTGCTTTACTTCTTCACTTTCAAAAATACTTATTACTTCTCAAAGCATACTCATAAAACTGAAATTCTTTCTTCTTTTCTTTACTTTACTTCTTCACTTTTCAAAAATACTTATTACTTCTCAAAGCATACTCATGAAACTGAAATTCTTTCTTCTTTTCTTACTTTACTTCTTCACTTTTCAAAAATACTTATTACTTCTCAAAGCATACTCATAAAACTGAAATTCTTTCTTCTTTTTCTTACTTTACTTCTTCACTTTTCAAAAATACTTATTACTTCTCAAAGCATACTCCCTAAAACTGAAATTCTATCTTCTCTTCTTACTTTACTTCTTCACTTTTAAAAATACTTATTACTTCTCAAAGCATACTCCTTAAAACTGAAACTCTACCTTCTTTTCTTACTTTACTTCTTCACTTTCAAAAATACTTATTACTTCTCAAAGCATACTCATAAAACTGAATTTCTTTCTTCTTTTCTTACTTACTTCTTCACTTTTTAAAAATACTTATTACTTCTCAAAACATATTCATAAACTGAAATTCTATAATCTTTTCTTACTTTACTTCTTCACTTTTCTAAATCTTATTACTTCTCAAAGCATACTCCTTAAAACTGAATTTCTTTCTTCTTTTCTTACTTACTTCTTCACTTTTTAAAAAATACTTATATACTTCTCAAAACATATTCATAAAACTGAAATTCTATAATCTTTTCTTACTTTACTTCTTCACTTTTCAAAAATACTTATTATTCTCAAAGCATACTCCCTAAAACTGAATTTCTTTCTTCTCTTCTTACTTTACTTCTTCACTTTTCAAAAATACTTATTACTTCTCAAAGCATACTCCCTAAAACTGAAATTCTATCTTCTTTTCTTACTTTACTTCTTCACTTTTAAAAATACTTATTACTTCTCAAAGCATACTCCTTAAAACTGAAATTCTATCTTCTTTTCTTACTTTACTTCCTCACTTTTCAAAATACTAACTTTCTTCTACAAGAATACTCATGAAACTGAAAATTCTTTCTTCTTTTCTTACTTTACTTCTTCACTTTTCAAAATACTTATTATTCTCAAAGCATACTCCCTAAAACTGAAATTCTTTCTTCTTTTCTTACTTTACTTCTTCACTTTTCAAAAATACTTATTACTTCTCAAAGCATACTCATAAAACTGAAATTCTTTACTTCTTTTCTTACTTTACTTCTTCACTTTTCTAAATACTTAATTACTTCTCAAAGCATACTCATGAAACTGAAATTCTTTCTTCTTTTCTTACTTTACTTCTTCACTTTTCAAAAAATACTTATTACTTCTCAAAGCATACTCATGAAACTGAAATTCTTTCTTCTTTTCTTACTTTACTTCTTCACTTTTCAAAAATACTTATTACTTCTCAAAGCATACTCATGAAACTGAAATTCTTTCTTCTTTTCTTACTTTACTTCTTCACTTTTCAAAAATATTTATTACTTATCAAAACATACTCATGAAACTGAAACTCTACCTTCTATTCTTATTTCACTTCTTCACTTTTCTAAATACTTAGTACTTCTCAAAGCATACACCTTAAACTGAAATTCTATCTTCTTTTCTTAGTTTATTCTTCTCTTTTCAAAAATACTTATTACTTCTCAAAACATACTCATGAAACTGAAATTCTTTCTTCTTTTCTTACTTTACTTCTTCACTTTTCAAAAATATTTATTACTTATCAAAGCATACTCATGAAACTGAACTCTACCTTCTATTCTTACTTTACTTCTTCACTTTTCAAAATATATATTACTTCTCAAAACATACTCATGAAACTGAAACTCTACCTTCTTTTCTTACTTTACTTCTTCACTTTTCAAAAATACTTATTACTTCTCAAAGCATACTCATGAAACTGAAATTCTTTCTTCTTTTCTTACTTTACTTCTTCACTTTTCAAAAATACTTATTACTTCTCAAAACATACTCCTTAAAACTGAAATTCTATCTTCTTTTCTTACTTTACTTCTTCACCTTTCTAAATACTTATCACTTCTCAAAGCATATTCATAAAACTGAAACTCTACCTTCTTTTCTTACTTTACTTCTTCACTTTTCAAAAATACTTATTACTTATCAAAGCATACTCATGAAACTGAAATTCTTTCTTCTTTTCTTACTTTACTTCTTCACTTTGACAAATACTTATTACTTCTCAAAACATACTCATGAAACTGAAATTCTTTCTTCTTTTCTTACTTTACTTCTTCACTTTTCAAAAATACTTATTACTTCTCAAAGCATACTCATGAAATGAAATTCTTTCTTCTTTTCTTACTTTACTTCTTCACTTTTCAAAAATATTTATTACTTATCAAAGCATACTCATGAACTGAAATTCTTTCTTCTTTTCTTACTTTACTTCTTCACTTTTCAAAAATACTTATTACTTCTCAAAACATACTCATGAAACTGAAATTCTTTCTTCTCTTCTTACTTTACTTCTTCACTTTTCAAAAATACTTATTATTCTCAAAGCATACTCATGAAACTGAAAACTCTACCTTCTTTTCTTACTTTACTTCTTCACTTTTCAAAAATACTTATTACTTCTCAAAACATACTCCTTAAAACTGAAATTCTATCTTCTCTTCTTACTTTACTTCTTCACTTTTCCAAAAATACATATTACTTATCAAAGCATACTCATGAAACTGAAATTCTTTCTTCTTTTCATACTTTACTTCTTCACTTTTCAAAATACTTATTACTTCTCAAAACATACTCATGAAACCTGAAATTCTTTCTTCTTTTCCTACTTTACTTCTTCACTTTTCAAAAATACATATTACTTATCAAAGCATACTCATGAAACTGAAATTCTCTTCTTCTTTTCTTACTTTACTTCTTCACTTTTCAAAAATACTTATTACTTCTCAAAGCATACTCCCTAAAACTGAAATTCTATCTTCTCTTCTTACTTTACTTCTTCACTTTTAAAAATACTTATTACTTCTCAAAGCATACTCATAAAACTGAAATTCTTTCTTCTTTTCTTACTTTACTTCTTCACTTTTCAAAAATACTTATTACTTCTCAAAGCATACTCATAAAACTGAAATTCTATCTTCTCTTCTTACTTTACTTCTTCACTTTTAAAAATACTTATTACTTATCAAAGCATACTCATGAAACTGAAATTCTTTCTTCTTTTCTTACTTTACTTCTTCACTTTTCAAAAATACTTATTACTTCTCAAAACATACTCATGAAACTGAAATTCTTTCTTCTTTTCCTACTTTACTTCTTCACTTTTCAAAAATACATATTACTTCTCAAAGCATACTCATGAAACTGAAATTCTTTCTTCTTTTCTTACTTTACTTCTTCACTTTTCAAAAATACTTATTACTTCTCAAAACATACTCCTTAAACTGAAATTCTTTCTTCTTTTCTTACTTTACTTCTTCACTTTTCAAAAATATTTATTACTTATCAAAACATACTCATGAAACTGAAACCTCTACCTTCTTTTCTTACTTTACTTCTTCACTTTTCAAAAATACTTATTACTTCTCAAAGCATATTCATAAAACTGAAACTCTTTCTTCTTTTCTTACTTTACTTCTTCACTTTTCAAAAATACTTATTACTTCTCAAAGCATACTCATGAAACTGAAATTCTATCTTCTTTTCTTACTTTACTTCTTCACTTTTCAAAAATACTTATTACTTCTCAAAAGCATACTCATGAACTGAAATTCTTTCTTCTTTTCTTACTTTACTTCTTCACTTTTCAAAAATACTTATTACTTCTCAAAGCATACTCATGAAACTGAAATTCTATCTTCTTTTCTTACTTTACTTCTTCACTTTTCAAAATACTTATTACTTATCAAAGCATACTCATAAAACTGAAATTCTTTCTTCTTTTCTTACTTTACTTCTTCACTTTTCAAAAAGTGAAGAAGTAAGTAAGAAAAGAAGAAAGAATTTCAGTTTTATGAGTATGCTTTGATAAGTAATAAGTATTTTTGAAAAGTGAAGAAGTAAAGTAAGAAAGAAGATAGAATTTCAGTTTCATGAGTATGCTTTGAGAAGTAATAAGTATTTTTGAAAGTGAAGAAGTAAGTAAGAAAAGAAGAAAGAATTTCAGTTTCATGAGTATGCTTTGAGAAGTAATAAGTATTTTTGAAAAGTGAAGAAGTAAAGTAAGAAAGAAGATAGAATTTCAGTTTCATGAGTATGCTTTGAGAAGTAATAAGTATTTTTGAAAAGTGAAGAAGTAAAGTAAGAAAAGAAGAAAGAGTTTCAGTTTTATGAATATGCTTTTGAGAAGTAATAAGTATTTTTGAAAAGTGAAGAAGTAAAGTAAGAAAAGAAGGTAGAGTTTCAGTTTCATGAGTATGTTTTGATAAGTAATAAATATTTTTGAAAAGTGAAGAAGTAAAGTAAGAAAAGAAGAAAGAATTTCAGTTTTAAGGAGTATGTTTTGAGAAGTAATAAGTATTTTTGAAAAGTGAAGAAGTAAAGTAAGAAAAGAAGAAAGAATTTCAGTTTCATGAGTTATGCTTTGAGAAGTAATATGTATTTTTGAAAAGTGAAGAAGTAAAGTAGGAAAAGAAGAAAGAATTTCAGTTTCATGAGTATGTTTTGAGAAGTAATAAGTATTTTTGAAAAGTGAAGAAGTAAAGTAAGAAAAGAAGAAAGAATTTCAGTTTCATGAGTATGCTTTGATAAGTAATAAGTATTTTTAAAAGTGAAGAAAGTAAAGTAAGAAGAGAAGATAGAATTTCAGTTTTATGAGTATGCTTTGAGAAGTAATAAGTATTTTTGAAAAGTGAAGAAGTAAGTAAGAAAAGAAGAAAGAATTTCAGTTTTATGAGTATGCTTTGAGAAGTAATAAGTATTTTTAAAAGTGAAGAAGTAAAGGTAGGGGAAGGAAGAGAAGATAGAATTCAGTTTTAGGGAGTATGCTTTGAGAAGTAATAAGTATTTTTGAAAAGTGAAGAAGTAAAGTAAGAAAAGAAGAAAGAATTTCAGTTTCATGAGTATGCTTTGATAAGTAATATGTATTTTTGAAAAGTGAAGAAGTAAAGTAGGAAAAGAAGAAAGAATTTCAGTTTCATGAGTATGTTTTGAGAAGTAATAAGTATTTTTGAAAAGTGAAGAAGTAAAGTAAGAAAAGAAGAAAGAATTTCAGTTTCATGAGTATGCTTTGATAAGTAATATGTATTTTTGAAAAGTGAAGAAGTAAAGTAAGAAGAGAAGATAGAATTTCAGTTTTAAGGAGTATGTTTTGAGAAGTAATAAGTATTTTTGAAAAGTGAAGAAGTAAAGTAAGAAAAGAAGGTAGAGTTTCAGTTTCATGAGTATGCTTTGAGAATAATAAGTATTTTTGAAAAGTGAAGAAGTAAAGTAAGAAGAGAAGAAAGAATTTCAGTTTCATGAGTATGTTTTGAGAAGTAATAAGTATTTTTGAAAAGTGAAGAAGTAAAGTAAGAAAAGAAGAAAGAATTTCAGTTTCATGAGTTATGCTTTGATAAGTAATAAATATTTTTGAAAAGTGAAGAAGTAAAGTAAGAAAAGAAGAAAGAATTTCAGTTTCATGAGTATGCTTTGAGAAGTAATAAGTATTTTTGAAAAGTGAAGAAGTAAAGTAAGAAAAGAAGAAAGAATTTTCAGTTTCATGAGTATGTTTTGAGAAGTAATAAGTATTTGTCAAAGTGAAGAAGTAAAGTAAGAAAAGAAGAAAGAATTTCAGTTTCATGAGTATGCTTTGATAAGTAATAAGTATTTTTGAAAAGTGAAGAAGTAAAGTAAGAAAAGAAGGTAGAGTTTCAGTTTTATGAATATGCTTTTGAGAAGTGATAAGTATTTAGAAAGGTGAAGAAAGTAAAGTAAGAAAAGAAGATAGAATTTCAGTTTTAAGGAGTATGTTTTGAGAAGTAATAAGTATTTTTGAAAAGTGAAGAAGTAAAGTAAGAAAAGAAGAAAGAATTTCAGTTTCATGAGTATGCTTTGAGAAGTAATAAGTATTTTTGAAAAGTGAAGAAGTAAAGTAGAAAAGAAGGTAGAGTTTCAGTTTCATGAGTATGTTTTGAGAAGTAATATTATTTTTGAAAGTGAAGAAGTAAAGTAAGAATAGAAGGTAGAGTTTCAGTTTCATGAGTATGCTTTGATAAGTAATAAATATTTTTGAAAAGTGAAGAAGTAAAGTAAGAAAAGAAGAAAGAATTTCAGTTTCATGAGTATGTTTTGAGAAGTAATAAGTATTTTTGAAAAGAGAAGAATAAACTAAGAAAAGAAGATAGAATTTCAGTTTAAGGTGTATGCTTTGAGAAGTACTAAGTATTTAGAAAAGTGAAGAAGTGAAATAAGAATAGAAGGTAGAGTTTCAGTTTCATGAGTATGTTTTGATAAGTAATAAATATTTTTGAAAAGTGAAGAAGTAAAGTAAGAAAAGAAGAAAGAATTTCAGTTTCATGAGTATGCTCTTGAGAAGTAATAAGTATTTTTGAAAAGTGAAGAAGTAAAGTAAGAAAAGAAGAAAGAATTTCAGTTTCATGAGTATGCTTTGAGAAGTAATAAGTATTTTTGAAAAGTGAAGAAGTAAAGTAAGAAAAGAAGAAAGAATTTCAGTTTCATGAGTATGCTTTGAGAAGTAATAAGTATTTAGAAAAGTGAAGAAGTAAAGTAAGAAAAGAAGTAAAGAATTTCAGTTTTATGAGTATGCCTTTGAGAAGTAATAAGTATTTTTGAAAAGTGAAGAAGTAAAGTAAGAAAAGAAGAAAGAATTTCAGTTTTAGGGAGTATGCTTTGAGAATAATAAGTATTTTGAAAAGTGAAGAAGTAAAGTAAGAAAAGAAGAAAGAATTTCAGTTTCATGAGTATTCTTGTAGAAGAAAGTTAGTATTTTGAAAAGTGAGGAAGTAAAGTAAGAAAAGAAGATAGAATTTCAGTTTTAAGGAGTATGCTTTGAGAAGTAATAAGTATTTTTAAAAGTGAAGAAGGTAAAGTAAGAAAAGAAGATAGAATTTCAGTTTTAGGGAGTATGCTTTGAGAAGTAATAAGTATTTTTGAAAAGTGAAGAAGTAAGTAAGAAGAGAAGAAAGAAATTCAAGTTTTAGGGAGTATGCTTTGAGAATAATAAGTATTTTTGAAAAGTGAAGAAGTAAAGTAAGAAAAGATTATAGAATTTCAGTTTTATGAATATGTTTTGAGAAGTAATAAGTATTTTTAAAAAGTGAAGAAGTAAGTAAGAAAAGAAGAAAGAAATTCAGTTTTAAGGAGTATGCTTTGAGGAAGTAATAAGTATTTAGAAAAGTGAAGAAGTAAAGTAAGAAAAGATTATAGAATTTCAGTTTTATGAATATGTTTTGAGAAGTAATAAGTATTTTTAAAAAGTGAAGAAGTAAGTAAGAAAAGAAGAAAGAAATTCAGTTTTATGAGTATGCTTTGAGAAAGTAATAAGTATTTTTGAAAAGTGAAGAAGTAAAGTAAGAAAAGAAGGTAGAGTTTCAGTTTTAAGGAGTATGCTTTTGAGAAGGTAATAAGTATTTTTAAAGTGAAGAAGTAAAGTAAGAAGAGAAAGATAGAATTTCAGTTTTAGGGAGTATGCTTTGAGAAGTAATAAGTATTTTGAAAAGTGAAGAAGTAAAGTAAGAAAAGAAGAAAGAATTTCAGTTTTATGAGTATGCTTTGAGAAGTAATAAGTATTTTTGAAAAGTGAAGAAGTAAAGTAAGAAAAGAAGAAAGAATTTCAGTTTCATGAGTATGCTTTGAGAAGTAATAAGTATTTTTGAAAAGTGAAGAAGTAAAGTAAGAAAAGAAGAAAGAATTTCAGTTTTATGAGTATGCTTTGAGAAGTAATAAGTATTTTTGAAAAGTGAAGAAGTAAAGCAAGAAAGAAGAAAGAATTTCAGTTTCATGAGTATGCTTTGATAAGTAATAAATATTTTTGAAAAGTGAAGAATAAACTAAGAAAAGAAGATAGAATTTCAGTTTAAGGAGTATGCTTTGAGAAGTACTAAGTATTTTTGAAAAGTGAAGAAGTAAAGTAAGAAAAGAAGTAAAGAATTTCAGTTTTATGGAGTATTCTTTGAGAAGTAATAAGTATTTTGAAAAGTGAAGAAGTAAGTAAGAAAAGAAGATAGAATTTCAGTTTTAAGGAGTATGCTTTGAGAAGTAATAAGTATTTTTAAAAGTGAAGAAGTAAAGTAAGAAGAGAAGATAGAATTTCAGTTTTATGAGTATGCTTTGATAAGTAATAAGTATTTTGAAAAGTGAAGAAGTAAAGTAAGAAAAGAAGAAAGAATTTCAGTTTCATGAGTATGCTTTGATAAGTAATATGTATTTTTGAAAAGTGAAGAAGTAAAGTAAGAAAAGAAGAAAGAATTTCAGTTTTAAGGAGTATGCTTTGAGAAGTAATAAGTATTTTTGAAAAGTGAAGAAGTAAAGTAAGAAAGAAGAAAGAGTTTCAGTTTCATGAGTATGCTTTGAGAATAATAAGTATTTTTGAAAAGTGAAGAAGTAAAGTAAAAGAGAGAGAAAGAATTTCAGTTTCATGAGTATGCTTTGATAAGTAATATGTATTTTTGAAAAGTGAAGGAAGTAAAGTAGGAAAAGAAGAAAGAATATCAGTTTTAAGGAGTATGCTTTGAGAAGTAATAAGTATTTTTGAAAAGTGAAGAAGTAAAGTAAGAAAAGAAGAAAGAATTTCAGTTTTATGAGTATGCTTTGAGAAGTAATAAGTATTTAGAAATGTGAAGAAGTAAAGTAAGAAAAGAAGAAAGAATATCAGTTTTAAGGAGTATGCTTTGAGAAGTAATAAGTATTTTTGAAAAGTGAAGAAGTAAAGTAAGAAAAGAAGAAAGAATTTCAGTTTCATGAGTATGCTTTGAGAAGTAATAAGTATTTTTGAAAAGTGAAGAAGTAAAGTAAGAAAAGAAGAAAGAATTTCAGTTTCATGAGTATGCTTTGAGAAGTAATAAGCATTTTTGAAAAGTGAAGAAGTAAAGTAAGAAAAGAAGGTAGAGTTTCAGTTTCATGAGTATGTTTTGAGAAGTAATAAGTATTTTTGAAAAGTGAAGAATAAACTAAGAAAAGAAGATAGAATTTCAGTTTAAGGAGTATGCTTTGAGAAGTAATAAGCATTTTTGAAAAGTGAAGAAGTAAAGTAAGAAAAGAAGATAGAATTTCAGTTTTAAGGAGTATGCTTTGAGAAGTAATAAGTATTTTTAAAAGTGAAGAATAAACTAAGAAAAGAAGATAGAATTTCAGTTTAAGGAGTATGCTTTGAGAAGTACTAAGTATTTAGAAAAGTGAAGAAGTGAAATAAGAATAGAAGGT
This sequence comes from Loxodes magnus, assembly GCA_946699065.1. NCBI lineage: Eukaryota > Ciliophora > Karyorelictea > Loxodida > Loxodidae > Loxodes > Loxodes magnus. The sequence continues at coordinate 38,099 of CAMPDV010002537.1, read as the reverse complement.
AGAGTTTCAGTTTCATGAGTATGTTTTGAGAAGTAATAAGTATTTTTGAAAAGTGAAGAAGTAAAGTAAGAAAAGAAGAAAGAATTTCAGTTTCATGAGTATGTTTTGAGAAGTAATAAGTATTTTTGAAAAGCGAAGAAGTAAAGTAAGAAAAGAAGAAAGAATTTCAGTTTCATGAGTATGTTTTGAGAAGTAATAAGTATTTTTGAAAAGCGAAGAAGTAAAGTAAGAAAAGAAGAAAGAATTTCAGTTTCATGAGTATGTTTTGAGAAGTAATAAGTATTTTTGAAAAGTGAAGAAGTAAAGTAAGAAAAGAAGAAAGAATATCAGTTTTAAGGAGTATGCTTTGATAAGTAATAAATATTTTTGAAAAGTGAAGAAGTAAAGTAAGAAAAGAAGGTAGAGTTTCAGTTTTAAGGAGTATGCTTTGAGAAGTAATAAGCATTTTGAAAAGTGAAGAAGTAAAGTAAGAAAAGAAGAAAGATTATCAGTTTTAAGGAGTATGCTTTGATAAGTAATAAATATTTTTGAAAAGTGAAGAAGTAAAGTAAGAAAAGAAGAAAGAATTTCAGTTTCATGAGTATGTTTTGAGAAGTAATAAGTATTTTTGAAAAGTGAAGAAGTAAAGTAAGAAAAGAAGAAAGAATTTCAGTTTCATGAGTATGCTTTGAGAATAATAAGTATTTTTGAAAAGTGAAGAAGTAAAGTAAGAAAAGAAGAAAGAATTTCAGTTTCATGAGTATGCTTTGATAAGTAATAAGTATTTTTGAAAAGTGAAGAAGTAAAGTAAGAAAAGAAGAAAGAATTTCAGTTTCATGAGTATGCTTTGATAAGTAATATGTATTTTTGAAAAGTGAAGAAGTAAAGTAGGAAAAGAAGAAAGAATTTCAGTTTCATGAGTATGTTTTGAGAAGTAATAAGTATTTTTGAAAAGTGAAGAAGTAAAGTAAGAAAAGAAGAAAGAATATCAGTTTTAAGGAGTATGCTTTGAGAAGTAATAAGCATTTTTGAAAAGTGAAGAAGTAAAGTAAGAAAAGAAGGTAGAGTTTCAGTTTCATGAGTATGTTTTGAGAAGTAATAAGTATTTTTGAAAAGTGAAGAAGTAAAGTAAGAATAGAAGGTAGAGTTTCAGTTTCATGAGTATGCTTTGATAAGTAATAAGTATTTTTGAAAAGTGAAGAAGTAAAGTAAGAAAAGAAGATAGAATTTCAGTTTTAAGGAGTATGCTTTGAGAAGTAATAAGTATTTAGAAAAGTGAAGAAGTAAAGTAAGAAAAGAAGAAAGAAATTCAGTTTTAGGGAGTATGCTTTGAGAATAATAAGTATTTTTGAAAAGTGAAGAAGTAAAGTAAGAAAAGAAGAAAGAATTTCAGTTTTATGAGTATGCTTTGAGAAGTAATAAGTATTTTTGAAAAGTGAAGAAGTAAAGTAAGAAAAGAAGGTAGAGTTTCAGTTTTATGAATATGTTTTGAGAAGTAATAAGTATTTTTAAAAAGTGAAGAAGTAAGTAAGAAAAGAAGAAAGAAATTCAGTTTTATGAGTATGCTTTGAGAAGTAATAAGTATTTTTGAAAAGTGAAGAAGTAAAGTAAGAAAAGAAGGTAGAGTTTCAGTTTCATGAGTATGTTTTGAGAAGTAATAAGTATTTTTGAAAAGTGAAGAAGTAAAGTATGAAAAGAAGAAAGAATATCAGTTTTAAGGAGTATGCTTTGAGAAGTAATAAGTATTTTTAAAAGTGAAGAAGTAAAGTAAGAAGAGAAGAAAGAATTTCAGTTTCATGAGTATGCTTTGATAAGTAATAAATATTTTTGAAAAGTGAAGAATAAACTAAGAAAAGAAGATAGAATTTCAGTTTAAGGAGTATGCTTTGAGAAGTACTAAGTATTTTTGAAAAGTGAAGAAGTAAAGTAAGAAAAGAAGTAAAGAATTTCAGTTTTATGAGTATTCTTTGAGAAGTAATAAGTATTTTGAAAAGTGAAGAAGTAAGTAAGAAAAGAAGATAGAATTTCAGTTTTAAGGAGTATGCTTTGAGAAGTAATAAGTATTTTTAAAAGTGAAGAAGTAAAGTAAGAAGAGAAGATAGAATTTCAGTTTTATGAGTATGCTTTGATAAGTAATAAGTATTTTTGAAAAGTGAAGAAGTAAAGTAAGAAAAGAAGAAAGAATTTCAGTTTCATGAGTATGCTTTGATAAGTAATATGTATTTTTGAAAAGTGAAGAAGTAAAGTAAGAAAAGAAGAAAGAATTTCAGTTTTAAGGAGTATGCTTTGAGAAGTAATAAGTATTTTTGAAAAGTGAAGAAGTAAAGTAAGAAAAGAAGAAAGAGTTTCAGTTTCATGAGTATGCTTTGAGAATAATAAGTATTTTTGAAAAGTGAAGAAGTAAAGTAAGAAGAGAAGAAAGAATTTCAGTTTCATGAGTATGCTTTGATAAGTAATATGTATTTTTGAAAAGTGAAGAAGTAAAGTAGGAAAAGAAGAAAGAATATCAGTTTTAAGGAGTATGCTTTGAGAAGTAATAAGTATTTTTGAAAAGTGAAGAAGTAAAGTAAGAAAAGAAGAAAGAATTTCAGTTTTATGAGTATGCTTTGAGAAGTAATAAGTATTTTTGAAAAGTGAAGAAGTAAAGCAAGAAAAGAAGAAAGAATTTCAGTTTCATGAGTATGCTTTGAGAAGTAATAAGTATTTTTGAAAAGTGAAGAAGTAAAGTAAGAAAAGAAGAAAGAATTTCAGTTTTATGAGTATGCTTTGAGAAGTAATAAGTATTTTTGAAAAGTGAAGAAGTAAAGCAAGAAAAGAAGAAAGAATTTCAGTTTCATGAGTATGCTTTGATAAGTAATATGTATTTTTGAAAAGTGAAGAAGTAAAGTAAGAAAAGAAGAAAGAATTTCAGTTTCATGAGTATGTTTTGAGAAGTAATAAGTATTTTTGAAAAGTGAAGAAGTAAAGTAAGAAAAGAAGAAAGAATTTCAGTTTTATGAGTATGCTTTGAGAAGTAATATATATTTTTGAAAAGTGAAGAAGTAAAGTAAGAAAAGAAGAAAGAATTTCAGTTTTATGAGTATGCTTTGAGAAGTAATAAGTATTTTTGAAAAGTGAAGAAGTAAAGTAAGAAAAGAAGATAGAATTTCAGTTTTAAGGAGTATGTTTTGAGAAGTAATAAGTATTTTTGAAAAGTGAAGAAGTAAAGTAAGAAAAGAAGAAAGAATTTCAGTTTCATGAGTATGTTTTGAGAAGTAATAAGTATTTTTGAAAAGTGAAGAAGTAAAGTAAGAAAAGAAGAAAGAATTTCAGTTTCATGAGTATGTTTTGAGAAGTAATAAGTATTTTTAAAAAGTGAAGAAGTAAAGTAAGAAAAGAAGATAGAATTTCAGTTTTAAGGAGTATGCTTTGAGAAGTAATAAGTATTTAGAAAAGTGAAGAAGTAAAGTAAGAAAAGAAGAAAGAAATTCAGTTTTAGGGAGTATGCTTTGAGAATAATAAGTATTTTTGAAAAGTGAAGAAGTAAAGTAAGAAGAGAAGAAAGAATTTCAGTTTCATGAGTATGCTTTGATAAGTAATATGTATTTTTGAAAAGTGAAGAAGTAAAGTAGGAAAAGAAGAAAGAATATCAGTTTTAAGGAGTATGCTTTGAGAAGTAATAAGTATTTTTGAAAAGTGAAGAAGTAAAGTAAGAAAAGAAGAAAGAATTTCAGTTTTATGAGTATGTTTTGAGAAGTAATAAGTATTTTTGAAAAGTGAAGAAGTAAAGTAAGAAAAGAAGAAAGAATTTCAGTTTCATGAGTATGCTTTGATAAGTAATATGTATTTTTGAAAAGTGAAGAAGTAAAGTAGGAAAGAAGAAAGAATTTCAGTTTCATGAGTATGTTTTGAGAAGTAATAAGTATTTTTGAAAAGTGAAGAAGTAAAGTAAGAAAAGAAGATAGAATTTCAGTTTCATGAGTATGTTTTGAGAAGTAATAAGTATTTTTGAAAAGTGAAGAAGTAAAGTAAGAAAAGAAGGTAGAGTTTCAGTTTCATGAGTATGTTTTGATAAGTAATAAATATTTTTGAAAAGTGAAGAAGTAAAGTAAGAAAAGAAGAAAGAATTTCAGTTTTAAGGAGTATGTTTTGAGAAGTAATAAGTATTTTTGAAAAGTGAAGAAGTAAAGTAAGAAAAGAAGAAAGAATTTCAGTTTTATGAGTATGCTTTGATAAGTAATAAGTATTTTTGAAAAGTGAAGAAGTAAAGTAAGAAAAGAAGATAGAATTTCAGTTTCATGAGTATGCTTTGAGAAGTAATAAGTATTTTTGAAAAGTGAAGAAGTAAAGTAAGAAAAGAAGAAAGAATTTCAGTTTCATGAGTATGCTTTGATAAGTAATATGTATTTTTGAAAAGTGAAGAAGTAAAGTAGGAAAAGAAGAAAGAATTTCAGTTTCATGAGTATGTTTTGAGAAGTAATAAGTATTTTTGAAAAGCGAAGAAGTAAAGTAAGAAAAGAAGAAAGAATTTCAGTTTCATGAGTATGCTTTGATAAGTAATAAGTATTTTTAAAAGTGAAGAAGTAAAGTAAGAAAAGAAGAAAGAATTTCAGTTTTATGAGTATGCTTTGAGAAGTAATAAGTATTTTTGAAAAGTGAAGAAGTAAAGTAAGAAGAGAAGATAGAATTTCAGTTTTAAGGAGTATGTTTTGAGAAGTAATAAGTATTTTTGAAAAGTGAAGAAGTAAAGTAAGAAAAGAAGAAAGAATTTCAGTTTCATGAGTATGCTTTGATAAGTAATATGTATTTTTGAAAAGTGAAGAAGTAAAGTAGGAAAAGAAGAAAGAATTTCAGTTTTAAGGAGTATGCTTTGAGAAGTAATATGTATTTTTGAAAAGTGAAGAAGTAAAGTAGGAAAAGAAGAAAGAATTTCAGTTTCATGAGTATGTTTTGAGAAGTAATAAGTATTTTTGAAAAGTGAAGAAGTAAAGTAAGAAAAGAAGATAGAATTTCAGTTTCATGAGTATGTTTTGAGAAGTAATAAGTATTTTTGAAAAGTGAAGAAGTAAAGTAAGAAAAGAAGGTAGAGTTTCAGTTTCATGAGTATGTTTTGATAAGTAATAAGTATTTTTAAAAAGTGAAGAAGTAAAGTAAGAAAAGAAGAAAGAATATCAGTTTCATGAGTATGCTTTGATAAGTAATAAGCATTTTTGAAAAGTGAAGAAGTAAAGTAAGAAAAGAAGAAAGAGTTTCAGTTTCATGAGTATGCTTTGAGAATAATAAGTATTTTTGAAAAGTGAAGAAGTAAAGTAAGAAGAGAAGAAAGAATTTCAGTTTCATGAGTATGCTTTGATAAGTAATATGTATTTTTGAAAAGTGAAGAAGTAAAGTAGGAAAAGAAGAAAGAATATCAGTTTTAAGGAGTATGCTTTGAGAAGTAATAAGTATTTTTGAAAAGTGAAGAAGTAAAGTAAGAAAAGAAGAAAGAATTTCAGTTTTATGAGTATGTTTTGAGAAGTAATAAGTATTTTTGAAAAGTGAAGAAGTAAAGTAAGAAAAGAAGAAAGAATTTCAGTTTCATGAGTATGCTTTGATAAGTAATATGTATTTTTGAAAAGTGAAGAAGTAAAGTAGGAAAAGAAGAAAGAATTTCAGTTTCATGAGTATGTTTTGAGAAGTAATAAGTATTTTTGAAAAGTGAAGAAGTAAAGTAAGAAAAGAAGATAGAATTTCAGTTTCATGAGTATGTTTTGAGAAGTAATAAGTATTTTTGAAAAGTGAAGAAGTAAAGTAAGAAAAGAAGGTAGAGTTTCAGTTTCATGAGTATGTTTTGATAAGTAATAAATATTTTTGAAAAGTGAAGAAGTAAAGTAAGAAAAGAAGAAAGAATTTCAGTTTTAAGGAGTATGTTTTGAGAAGTAATAAGTATTTTTGAAAAGTGAAGAAGTAAAGTAAGAAAAGAAGAAAGAATTTCAGTTTCATGAGTATGCTTTGAGAAGTAATATGTATTTTTGAAAAGTGAAGAAGTAAAGTAGGAAAAGAAGAAAGAATTTCAGTTTCATGAGTATGTTTTGAGAAGTAATAAGTATTTTTGAAAAGTGAAGAAGTAAAGTAAGAAAAGAAGAAAGAATTTCAGTTTCATGAGTATGCTTTGATAAGTAATAAGTATTTTTAAAAGTGAAGAAGTAAAGTAAGAAAAGAAGAAAGAATTTCAGTTTTAGGGAGTATGCTTTGAGAATAATAAGTATTTTGAAAAGTGAAGAAGTAAGTAAGAAAAGAAGATAGAATTTCAGTTTTAAGGAGTATGCTTTGAGAAGTAATAAGTATTTTTAAAAGTGAAGAAGTAAAGTAAGAAGAGAAGATAGAATTTCAGTTTTAGGGAGTATGCTTTGAGAAGTAATAAGTATTTTTGAAAAGTGAAGAAGTAAAGTAAGAAAAGAAGAAAGAATTTCAGTTTCATGAGTATGCTTTGATAAGTAATATGTATTTTTGAAAAGTGAAGAAGTAAAGTAGGAAAAGAAGAAAGAATTTCAGTTTCATGAGTATGTTTTGAGAAGTAATAAGTATTTTTGAAAAGTGAAGAAGTAAAGTAAGAAAAGAAGAAAGAATTTCAGTTTCATGAGTATGCTTTGATAAGTAATATGTATTTTTGAAAAGTGAAGAAGTAAAGTAAGAAGAGAAGATAGAATTTCAGTTTTAAGGAGTATGTTTTGAGAAGTAATAAGTATTTTTGAAAAGTGAAGAAGTAAAGTAAGAAAAGAAGGTAGAGTTTCAGTTTCATGAGTATGCTTTGAGAATAATAAGTATTTTTGAAAAGTGAAGAAGTAAAGTAAGAAGAGAAGAAAGAATTTCAGTTTCATGAGTATGTTTTGAGAAGTAATAAGTATTTTTGAAAAGTGAAGAAGTAAAGTAAGAAAAGAAGAAAGAATTTCAGTTTCATGAGTATGCTTTGATAAGTAATAAATATTTTTGAAAAGTGAAGAAGTAAAGTAAGAAAAGAAGAAAGAATTTCAGTTTCATGAGTATGCTTTGAGAAGTAATAAGTATTTTTGAAAAGTGAAGAAGTAAAGTAAGAAAAGAAGAAAGAATTTCAGTTTCATGAGTATGTTTTGAGAAGTAATATATATTTTTGAAAAGTGAAGAATAAAAGTAGGAAAAGAAGAAAGAATTTCAGTTTCATGAGTATGCTTTGATAAGTAATAAGTATTTTTGAAAAGTGAAGAAGTAAAGTAAGAAAAGAAGGTAGAGTTTCAGTTTTATGAATATGCTTTGAGAATAATAAGTATTTTTGAAAAGTGAAGAAGTAAAGTAAGAAGAGAAGAAAGAATTTCAGTTTCATGAGTATGTTTTGAGAAGTGATAAGTATTTAGAAAGGTGAAGAAGTAAAGTAAGAAAAGAAGATAGAATTTCAGTTTTAAGGAGTATGTTTTGAGAAGTAATAAGTATTTTTGAAAAGTGAAGAAGTAAAGTAAGAAAAGAAGAAAGAATTTCAGTTTCATGAGTATGCTTTGAGAAGTAATAAGTATTTTTGAAAAGTGAAGAAGTAAAGTAAGAAAAGAAGGTAGAGTTTCAGTTTCATGAGTATGCTTTGAGAAGTAATAAGTATTTTTGAAAAGTGAAGAAGTAAAGTAAGAAAAGAAGAAAGAATTTCAGTTTCATGAGTATGCTTTGAGAAGTACTAAGTATTTAGAAAAGTGAAGAAGTAAAGTAAGAAAAGAAGAAAGAATTTCAGTTTCATGAGTATGTTTTGAGAAGTAATAAGTATTTTTGAAAAGAGAAGAATAAACTAAGAAAAGAAGATAGAATTTCAGTTTAAGGAGTATGCTTTGAGAAGTACTAAGTATTTAGAAAAGTGAAGAAGTGAAATAAGAATAGAAGGTAGAGTTTCAGTTTCATGAGTATGTTTTGATAAGTAATAAATATTTTTGAAAAGTGAAGAAGTAAAGTAAGAAAAGAAGAAAGAATTTCAGTTTCATGAGTATGCTTTGAGAAGTAATAAGTATTTTTGAAAAGTGAAGAAGTAAAGTAAGAAAAGAAGAAAGAATTTCAGTTTCATGAGTATGCTTTGAGAAGTAATAAGTATTTTTGAAAAGTGAAGAAGTAAAGTAAGAAAAGAAGAAAGAATTTCAGTTTCATGAGTATGCTTTGAGAAGTAATAAGTATTTAGAAAAGTGAAGAAGTAAAGTAAGAAAAGAAGTAAAGAATTTCAGTTTTATGAGTATGCTTTGAGAAGTAATAAGTATTTTTGAAAAGTGAAGAAGTAAAGTAAGAAAAGAAGAAAGAATTTCAGTTTTAGGGAGTATGCTTTGAGAATAATAAGTATTTTGAAAAGTGAAGAAGTAAGTAAGAAAAGAAGATAGAATTTCAGTTTTAAGGAGTATGCTTTGAGAAGTAATAAGTATTTTTAAAAGTGAAGAAGTAAAGTAAGAAGAGAAGATAGAATTTCAGTTTTAGGGAGTATGCTTTGAGAAGTAATAAGTATTTTTGAAAAGTGAAGAAGTAAAGTAAGAAAAGAAGATAGAATTTCAGTTTTAAGGAGTATGCTTTGAGAAGTAATAAGTATTTAGAAAAGTGAAGAAGTAAAGTAAGAAAAGAAGAAAGAAATTCAGTTTTATGAGTATGCTTTGAGAATAATAAGTATTTTTGAAAAGTGAAGAAGTAAAGTAAGAAAAGATTATAGAATTTCAGTTTTATGAATATGTTTTGAGAAGTAATAAGTATTTTTAAAAAGTGAAGAAGTAAGTAAGAAAAGAAGAAAGAAATTCAGTTTTAAGGAGTATGCTTTGAGAAGTAATAAGTATTTAGAAATGTTGAAAGAGTAAAGTAAGGAAAGAAGATAGAATATCAGTTTTAAGGAGTATGCTTTGAGAAGTAATAAGCATTTTTGAAAAGTGAAGAAGTAAAGTAAGAAAAGAAGGTAGAGTTTCAGTTTCATGAGTATGTTTTGAGAAGTAATAAGTATTTTTGAAAAGTGAAGAAGTAAAGTAAGAAAAGAAGGTAGAGTTTCAGTTTTAAGGAGTATGCTTTGAGAAGTAATAAGTATTTTTAAAAGTGAAGAAGTAAAGTAAGAAGAGAAGATAGAATTTCAGTTTTAGGGAGTATGCTTTGAGAAGTAATAAGTATTTTTGAAAAGTGAAGAAGTAAAGTAAGAAAAGAAGATAGAATTTCAGTTTTAAGGAGTATGCTTTGAGAAGTAATAAGTATTTAGAAAAGTGAAGAAGTAAAGTAAGAAAAGAAGAAAGAAATTCAGTTTTAGGGAGTATGCTTTGAGAATAATAAGTATTTTTGAAAAGTGAAGAAGTAAAGTAAGAAAAGAAGAAAGAATTTCAGTTTTAAGGAGTATGCTTTGAGAAGTAATAAGTATTTAGAAAAGTGAAGAAGTAAAGTAAGAAAAGATTATAGAATTTCAGTTTTATGAATATGTTTTGAGAAGTAATAAGTATTTTTAAAAAGTGAAGAAGTAAGTAAGAAAAGAAGAAAGAAATTCAGTTTTATGAGTATGCTTTGAGAAGTAATAAGTATTTTTGAAAAGTGAAGAAGTAAAGTAAGAAAAGAAGGTAGAGTTTCAGTTTCATGAGTATGTTTTGAGAAGTAATAAGTATTTTTGAAAAGTGAAGAAGTAAAGTATGAAAAGAAGAAAGAATATCAGTTTTAAGGAGTATGCTTTGAGAAGTAATAAGTATTTTTAAAAGTGAAGAAGTAAAGTAAGAAGAGAAGAAAGAATTTCAGTTTCATGAGTATGCTTTGATAAGTAATAAATATTTTTGAAAAGTGAAGAATAAACTAAGAAAAGAAGATAGAATTTCAGTTTAAGGAGTATGCTTTGAGAAGTACTAAGTATTTTTGAAAAGTGAAGAAGTAAAGTAAGAAAAGAAGTAAAGAATTTCAGTTTTATGAGTATTCTTTGAGAAGTAATAAGTATTTTGAAAAGTGAAGAAGTAAGTAAGAAAAGAAGAAAGAATTTCAGTTTTAAGGAGTATGCTTTGAGAAGTAATAAGTATTTTTAAAAGTGAAGAAGTAAAGTAAGAAGAGAAGATAGAATTTCAGTTTTATGAGTATGCTTTGATAAGTAATAAGTATTTTTGAAAAGTGAAGAAGTAAAGTAAGAAAAGAAGAAAGAATTTCAGTTTCATGAGTATGCTTTGAGAAGTAATAAGTATTTTTGAAAAGTGAAGAAGTAAAGTAAGAAAAGAAGAAAGAATTTCAGTTTTAAGGAGTATGCTTTGAGAAGTAATAAGTATTTTTGAAAAGTGAAGAAGTAAAGTAAGAAAAGAAGAAAGAATTTCAGTTTCATGAGTATGTTTTGAGAAGTAATAAGTATTTTTGAAAAGTGAAGAAGTAAAGTAAGAAAAGAAGAAAGAATTTCAGTTTTATGAGTATGTTTTGAGAAGTAATAAGTATTTTTGAAAAGTGAAGAAGTAAAGTAAGAATAGATGGTAGAGTTTCAGTTTCATGAGTATGCTTTGATAAGTAATAAATATTTTTGAAAAGTGAAGAAGTAAAGTAAGAAAAGAAGAAAGAATTTCAGTTTCATGAGTATGCTTTGAGAAGTAATAAGTATTTTTGAAAAGTGAAGAAGTAAAGTAAGAAAAGAAGAAAGAATTTCAGTTTCATGAGTATGCTTTGAGAAGTAATAAGTATTTTTGAAAAGTGAAGAAGTAAAGTAAGAAGAGAAGAAAGAATTTCAGTTTCATGAGTATGTTTTGAGAAGTAATAAGTATTTAGAAAGGTGAAGAAGTAAAGTAAGAAAAGAAGAAAGAATTTCAGTTTTAAGGAGTATGTTTTGAGAAGTAATAAGTATTTTTGAAAAGTGAAGAAGTAAAGTAAGAAAAGAAGAAAGAATTTCAGTTTCATGAGTATGCTTTGATAAGTAATAAGCATTTTTGAAAAGTGAAGAAGTAAAGTAAGAAAAGAAGGTAGAGTTTCAGTTTCATGAGTATGTTTTGAGAAGTAATATATATTTTTGAAAAGTGAAGAAGTAAAGTAAGAATAGAAGGTAGAGTTTCAGTTTCATGAGTATGCTTTGATAAGTAATAAATATTTTTGAAAAGTGAAGAAGTAAAGTAAGAAAAGAAGAAAGAATTTCAGTTTCATGAGTATGTTTTGAGAAGTAATAAGTATTTTTGAAAAGTGAAGAATAAACTAAGAAAAGAAGATAGAATTTCAGTTTAAGGAGTATGCTTTGAGAAGTAATAAGTATTTTTGAAAAGTGAAGAAGTAAAGCAAGAAAAGAAGAAAGAATTTCAGTTTTAAGGAGTATGTTTTGAGAAGTAATAAGTATTTTTGAAAAGTGAAGAAGTAAAGTAAGAAAAGAAGAAAGAATTTCAGTTTCATGAGTATGCTTTGATAAGTAATAAGTATTTTTGAAAAGTGAAGAAGTAAAGTAAGAAAAGAAGAAAGAATTTCAGTTTCATGAGTATGTTTTGAGAAGTAATAAGTATTTTTGAAAAGTGAAGAAGTAAAGTAAGAAAAGAAGAAAGAATTTCAGTTTCATGAGTATGCTTTGAGAAGTAATAAGTATTTTTGAAAAGTGAAGAAGTAAAGTAAGAAGAGAAGAAAGAATTTCAGTTTCATGAGTATGTTTTGAGAAGTAATAAGTATTTTTGAAAAGTGAAGAAGTAAAGTAAGAAAAGAAGAAAGAATATCAGTTTTAAGGAGTATGCTTTGAGAAGTAATAAGCATTTTTGAAAAGTGAAGAAGTAAAGTAAGAAAAGAAGGTAGAGTTTCAGTTTCATGAGTATGTTTTGAGAAGTAATATATATTTTTGAAAAGTGAAGAAGTAAAGTAAGAATAGAAGGTAGAGTTTCAGTTTCATGAGTATGCTTTGATAAGTAATAAATATTTTTGAAAAGTGAAGAAGTAAAGTAAGAAAAGAAGAAAGAATTTCAGTTTCATGAGTATGTTTTGAGAAGTGTTAAGTATTTTGAAAAGTGAAGAAGTAAAGTAAGAAAAGAAGATAGAATTTCAGTTTTAAGGAGTATGCTTTGAGAAGTAATAAGTATTTAGAAAGGTGAAGAAGTAAAGTAAGAAAAGAAGAAAGAATTTCAGTTTTAGGGAGTATGCTTTGAGAAGTAATAAGTATTTTTGAAAAGTGAAGAAGTAAAGTAAGAAAAGAAGATAGAATTTCAGTTTTAAGGAGTATGCTTTGAGAAGTAATAAATATTTTTGAAAAGTGAAGAAGTAAAGTAAGAAAAGAAGAAAGAATTTCAGTTTTATGAGTATGTTTTGAGAAGTAATAAGTATTTAGAAAGGTGAAGAAGTAAAGTAAGAAAAGAAGAAAGAATTTCAGTTTTAAGGAGTATGTTTTGAGAAGTAATAAGTATTTTTGAAAAGTGAAGAAGTAAAGTAAGAAAAGAAGAAAGAATTTCAGTTTCATGAGTATGCTTTGAGAAGTAATAAGTATTTAGAAATGTTGAAAGAGTAAAGTAAGGAAAGAAGATAGAATATCAGTTTTAAGGAGTATGCTTTGAGAAGTAATAAGCATTTTTGAAAAGTGAAGAAGTAAAGTAAGAAAAGAAGGTAGAGTTTCAGTTTCATGAGTATGTTTTGAGAAGTAATATATATTTTTGAAAAGTGAAGAAGTAAAGTAAGAATAGAAGGTAGAGTTTCAGTTTCATGAGTATGCTTTGAGAATAATAAGTATTTTTGAAAAGTGAAGAAGTAAAGTAAGAAGAGAAGAAAGAATTTCAGTTTCATGAGTATGCTTTGATAAGTAATATGTATTTTTGAAAAGTGAAGAAGTAAAGTAGGAAAAGAAGAAAGAATATCAGTTTTAAGGAGTATGCTTTGAGAAGTAATAAGTATTTTGAAAAGTGAAGAAGTAAAGTAAGAAGAGAAGAAAGAATATCAGTTTTAAGGAGTATGCTTTGAGAAGTGATAAGTATTTAGAAAGGTGAAGAAGTAAAGTAAGAAAAGAAGATTGAGTTTCAGTTTTAAGGAGTATGCTTTGAGAAGTAATAAGTATTTGTCAAAGTGAAGAAGTAAAGTAAGAAAAGAAGAAAGAATTTCAGTTTCATGAGTATGCTTTGAGAAGTAATAAGTATTTTTGAAAAGTGAAGAAGTAAAGTAAGAAAAGAAGGTAGAGTTTCAGTTTCATGAGTATGTTTTGAGAAGTAATATATATTTTTGAAAAGTGAAGAAGTAAAGTAAGAATAGAAGGTAGAGTTTCAGTTTCATGAGTATGCTTTGATAAGTAATAAATATTTTTGAAAAGTGAAGAAGTAAAGTAAGAAAAGAAGAAAGAATTTCAGTTTCATGAGTATGTTTTGAGAAGTAATAAGTATTTTTGAAAAGTGAAGAATAAACTAAGAAAAGAAGATAGAATTTCAGTTTAAGGAGTATGCTTTGAGAAGTACTAAGTATTTAGAAAAGTGAAGAAGTGATATAAGAATAGAAGGTAGAGTTTCAGTTTTATGAATATGCTTTGAGAAGTAATAAGTATTTTTGAAAAGTGAAGAAGTAAAGTAAGAAAAGAAGAAAGAATTTCAGTTTCATGAGTATGTTTTGAGAAGTAATAAGTATTTTTGAAAAGTGAAGAAGTAAAGTAAGAAAAGAAGAAAGAATTTCAGTTTTATGAGTATGCTTTGAGAAGTAATAAGTATTTTTGAAAAGTGAAGAAGTAAAGCAAGAAAAGAAGAAAGAATTTCAGTTTCATGAGTATGCTTTGATAAGTAATATGTATTTTTGAAAAGTGAAGAAGTAAAGCAAGAAAAGAAGAAAGAATTTTAGTTTCATGAGTATGTTTTGAGAAGTAATAAGTATTTTTGAAAAGTGAAGAAGTAAAGTAGGAAAAGAAGAAAGAATTTCAGTTTCATGAGTATGTTTTGAGAAGTAATAAGTATTTTTGAAAAGTGAAGAAGTAAAGTAAGAAAAGAAGATAGAATTTCAGTTTTAAGGAGTATGTTTTGAGAAGTAATAAGTATTTTTGAAAAGTGAAGAAGTAAAGTAAGAAGAGAAGAAAGAATTTCAGTTTCATGAGTATGTTTTGAGAAGTAATAAGTATTTTTGAAAAGTGAAGAAGTAAAGTAAGAAAAGAAGAAAGAATTTCAGTTTTAGGGAGTATGCTTTGAGAATAATAAGTATTTTTGAAAAGTGAAGAAGTAAAGTAAGAAAAGAAGATAGAATTTCAGTTTTAAGGAGTATGTTTTGAGAAGTAATAAGTATTTTTGAAAAGTGAAGAAGTAAAGTAAGAAAAGAAGAAAGAATTTCAGTTTCATGAGTATGTTTTGAGAAGTAATAAGTATTTTTGAAAAGTGAAGAAGTAAAGTAAGAAAAGAAGAAAGAATTTCAGTTTTAGGGAGTATGCTTTGAGAATAATAAGTATTTTTGAAAAGTGAAGAAGTAAAGTAAGAAAAGAAGAAAGAATTTCAGTTTTAGGGAGTATGCTTTGAGAATAATAAGTATTTTTGAAAAGTGAAGAAGTAAAGTAAGAAAAGAAGAAAGAATTTCAGTTTTAAGGAGTATGCTTTGAGAAGTAATAAGTATTTTTGAAAAGTGAAGAAGTAAAGCAAGAAAAGAAGAAAGAATTTCAGTTTCATGAGTATGCTTTGATAAGTAATATGTATTTTTGAAAAGTGAAGAAGTAAAGCAAGAAAAGAAGAAAGAATTTCAGTTTCATGAGTATGCTTTGATAAGTAATATGTATTTTTGAAAAGTGAAGAAGTAAAGTAGGAAAAGAAGAAAGAATTTCAGTTTCATGAGTATGTTTTGAGAAGTAATAAGTATTTTTGAAAAGTGAAGAAGTAAAGTAAGAAAAGAAGATAGAATTTCAGTTTTAAGGAGTATGTTTTGAGAAGTAATAAGTATTTTTGAAAAGTGAAGAAGTAAAGTAAGAAGAGAAGAAAGAATTTCAGTTTCATGAGTATGCTTTGATAAGTAATATGTATTTTTGAAAAGTGAAGAAGTAAAGTAAGAAAAGAAGGTAGAGTTTCAGTTTTATGAATATGCTTTGAGAAGTAATAAATATTTTTGAAAAGTGAAGAAGTAAAGTAAGAAAAGAAGAAAGAATTTCAGTTTCATGAGTATGCTTTGAGAAGTAATAAGTATTTTTGAAAAGTGAAGAAGTAAAGTAAGAAAAGAAGAAAGAATTTCAGTTTCATGAGTATGCTTTGAGAAGTAATAAGTATTTTTGAAAAGTGAAGAAGTAAAGTAAGAAGAGAAGAAAGAATTTCAGTTTCATGAGTATGTTTTGAGAAGTAATAAGTATTTAGAAAGGTGAAGAAGTAAAGTAAGAAAAGAAGAAAGAATTTCAGTTTTAAGGAGTATGTTTTGAGAAGTAATAAGTATTTTTGAAAAGTGAAGAAGTAAAGTAAGAAAAGAAGAAAGAATTTCAGTTTCATGAGTATGCTTTGATAAGTAATAAGCATTTTTGAAAAGTGAAGAAGTAAAGTAAGAAAAGAAGGTAGAGTTTCAGTTTCATGAGTATGTTTTGAGAAGTAATATATATTTTTGAAAAGTGAAGAAGTAAAGTAAGAATAGAAGGTAGAGTTTCAGTTTCATGAGTATGCTTTGATAAGTAATAAATATTTTTGAAAAGTGAAGAAGTAAAGTAAGAAAAGAAGAAAGAATTTCAGTTTCATGAGTATGCTTTGAGAAGTAATAAGTATTTTTGAAAAGTGAAGAAGTAAAGTAAGAAGAGAAGAAAGAATTTCAGTTTCATGAGTATGTTTTGAGAAGTAATAAGTATTTTTAAAAAGTGAAGAAGTAAAGTAAGAAAAGAAGAAAGAATATCAGTTTCATGAGTATGCTTTGATAAGTAATAAGCATTTTTGAAAAGTGAAGAAGTAAAGTAAGAAAAGAAGGTAGAGTTTCAGTTTCATGAGTATGTTTTGAGAAGTAATATATATTTTTGAAAAGTGAAGAAGTAAAGTAAGAAAAGAAGGTAGAGTTTAGTTTCATGAGTATGCTTTGAGAATAATAAGTATTTTTGAAAAGTGAAGAAGTAAAGTAAGAAGAGAAGAAAGAATTTCAGTTTCATGAGTATGCTTTGATAAGTAATAAATATTTTCGAAAAGCGAAGAAGTAAAGTAAGAAGAGAAGAAAGAATTTCAGTTTCATGAGTATGCTTTGATAAGTAATAAATATTTTCGAAAAGCGAAGAAGTAAAGTAAGAATAGAAGGTAGAGTTTCAGTTTCATGAGTATACTTTGAGAAGTAATAAGTATTTGTGAAAAGTGAAGAATAAACTAAGAAAAGAAGATAGAATTTCAGTTTAAGGAGTATGCTTTGAGAAGTAATAAGTATTTTTGAAAAGTGAAGAAGTAAAGCAAGAAAAGAAGAAAGAATTTCAGTTTCATGAGTATGCTTTGATAAGTAATATGTATTTTTGAAAAGTGAAGAAGTAAAGTAAGAAAAGAAGAAAGAATTTCAGTTTCATGAGTATGTTTTGAGAAGTAATAAGTATTTTTGAAAAGTGAAGAAGTAAAGTAAGAAAAGAAGAAAGAATTTCAGTTTTATGAGTATGCTTTGAGAAGTAATATATATTTTTGAAAAGTGAAGAAGTAAAGTAAGAAAAGAAGAAAGAATTTCAGTTTTATGAGTATGCTTTGAGAAGTAATAAGTATTTTTGAAAAGTGAAGAAGTAAAGTAAGAAAAGAAGATAGAATTTCAGTTTTAAGGAGTATGCTTTGATAAGTAATAAATATTTTTGAAAAGTGAAGAAGTAAAGTAAGAAAAGAAGAAAGATTTTCAGTTTCATGAGTATGCTTTGAGAAGTAATAAGTATTTTTGAAAAGTGAAGAAGTAAAGTAAGAAGAGAAGAAAGAATTTCAGTTTCATGAGTATGTTTTGAGAAGTAATAAGTATTTTTGAAAAGTGAAGAAGTAAAGTAAGAAAAGAAGAAAGAATATCAGTTTTAAGGAGTATGCTTTGAGAAGTAATAAGCATTTTTGAAAAGTGAAGAAGTAAAGTAAGAAAAGAAGGTAGAGTTTCAGTTTCATGAGTATGTTTTGAGAAGTAATATATATTTTTGAAAAGTGAAGAAGTAAAGTAAGAATAGAAGGTAGAGTTTCAGTTTCATGAGTATGCTTTGATAAGTAATAAATATTTTTGAAAAGTGAAGAAGTAAAGTAAGAAAAGAAGAAAGAATTTCAGTTTCATGAGTATGTTTTGAGAAGTGTTAAGTATTTTGAAAAGTGAAGAAGTAAAGTAAGAAAAGAAGATAGAATTTCAGTTTTAAGGAGTATGCTTTGAGAAGTAATAACTATTTTTGAAAAGTGAAGAAGTAAAGTAAGAAAAGAAGAAAGAATTTCAGTTTCATGAGTATGCTTTGAGAAGTAATAAGTATTTTTGAAAAGTGAAGAAGTAAAGTAAGAAGAGAAGAAAGAATTTCAGTTTCATGAGTATGTTTTGAGAAGTAATAAGTATTTAGAAAGGTGAAGAAGTAAAGTAAGAAAAGAAGAAAGAATTTCAGTTTTAAGGAGTATGTTTTGAGAAGTAATAAGTATTTTTGAAAAGTGAAGAAGTAAAGTAAGAAAAGAAGAAAGAATTTCAGTTTTAGGGAGTATGCTTTGAGAATAATAAGTATTTTTGAAAAGTGAAGAAGTAAAGTAAGAAAAGAAGGTAGAGTTTCAGTTTCATGAGTATGTTTTGAGAAGTAATATATATTTTTGAAAAGTGAAGAAGTAAAGTAAGAATAGAAGGTAGAGTTTCAGTTTCATGAGTATGCTTTGATAAGTAATAAATATTTTTGAAAAGTGAAGAAGTAAAGTAAGAAAAGAAGAAAGAATTTCAGTTTCATGAGTATGTTTTGAGAAGTAATAAGTATTTTTGAAAAGTGAAGAATAAACTAAGAAAAGAAGATAGAATTTCAGTTTAAGGAGTATGCTTTGAGAAGTAATAAGTATTTTTGAAAAGTGAAGAAGTAAAGCAAGAAAAGAAGAAAGAATTTCAGTTTTAAGGAGTATGTTTTGAGAAGTAATAAGTATTTTTGAAAAGTGAAGAAGTAAAGTAAGAAAAGAAGAAAGAATTTCAGTTTCATGAGTATGCTTTGATAAGTAATAAGTATTTTTGAAAAGTGAAGAAGTAAAGTAAGAAAAGAAGAAAGAATTTCAGTTTCATGAGTATGTTTTGAGAAGTAATAAGTATTTTTGAAAAGTGAAGAAGTAAAGTAAGAAAAGAAGAAAGATTTTCAGTTTCATGAGTATGCTTTGAGAAGTAATAAGTATTTTTGAAAAGTGAAGAAGTAAAGTAAGAAGAGAAGAAAGAATTTCAGTTTCATGAGTATGTTTTGAGAAGTAATAAGTATTTTTGAAAAGTGAAGAAGTAAAGTAAGAAAAGAAGAAAGAATATCAGTTTTAAGGAGTATGCTTTGAGAAGTAATAAGCATTTTTGAAAAGTGAAGAAGTAAAGTAAGAAAAGAAGGTAGAGTTTCAGTTTCATGAGTATGTTTTGAGAAGTAATATATATTTTTGAAAAGTGAAGAAGTAAAGTAAGAATAGAAGGTAGAGTTTCAGTTTCATGAGTATGCTTTGATAAGTAATAAATATTTTTGAAAAGTGAAGAAGTAAAGTAAGAAAAGAAGAAAGAATTTCAGTTTCATGAGTATGTTTTGAGAAGTGTTAAGTATTTTGAAAAGTGAAGAAGTAAAGTAAGAAAAGAAGATAGAATTTCAGTTTTAAGGAGTATGCTTTGAGAAGTAATAAGTATTTAGAAAGGTGAAGAAGTAAAGTAAGAAAAGAAGAAAGAATTTCAGTTTCATGAGTATGTTTTGAGAAGTAATATATATTTTTGAAAAGTGAAGAAGTAAAGTAAGAAAAGAAGATAGAATTTCAGTTTCATGAGTATGCTTTGATAAGTAATAAATATTTTTGAAAAGTGAAGAAGTAAAGTAAGAAAAGAAGAAAGAATTTCAGTTTTATGAGTATGTTTTGAGAAGTAATAAGTATTTAGAAAGGTGAAGAAGTAAAGTAAGAAAAGAAGAAAGAATTTCAGTTTTAAGGAGTATGTTTTGAGAAGTAATAAGTATTTTTGAAAAGTGAAGAAGTAAAGTAAGAAAAGAAGAAAGAATTTCAGTTTCATGAGTATGCTTTGAGAAGTAATAAGTATTTAGAAATGTTGAAAGAGTAAAGTAAGGAAAGAAGATAGAATATCAGTTTTAAGGAGTATGCTTTGAGAAGTAATAAGCATTTTTGAAAAGTGAAGAAGTAAAGTAAGAAAAGAAGGTAGAGTTTCAGTTTCATGAGTATGTTTTGAGAAGTAATATATATTTTTGAAAAGTGAAGAAGTAAAGTAAGAAGAGAAGAAAGAATTTCAGTTTCATGAGTATGTTTTGAGAAGTAATAAGTATTTTTGAAAAGTGAAGAAGTAAAGTAAGAAAAGAAGAAAGAATATCAGTTTTAAGGAGTATGCTTTGAGAAGTAATAAGCATTTTTGAAAAGTGAAGAAGTAAAGTAAGAAAAGAAGGTAGAGTTTCAGTTTCATGAGTATGTTTTGAGAAGTAATATATATTTTTGAAAAGTGAAGAAGTAAAGTAAGAATAGAAGGTAGAGTTTCAGTTTCATGAGTATGCTTTGATAAGTAATAAATATTTTTGAAAAGTGAAGAAGTAAAGTAAGAAAAGAAGAAAGAATTTCAGTTTCATGAGTATGTTTTGAGAAGTGTTAAGTATTTTGAAAAGTGAAGAAGTAAAGTAAGAAAAGAAGATAGAATTTCAGTTTTAAGGAGTATGCTTTGAGAAGTAATAAGTATTTAGAAAGGTGAAGAAGTAAAGTAAGAAAAGAAGGTAGAGTTTCAGTTTCATGAGTATGTTTTGAGAAGTAATATATATTTTTGAAAAGTGAAGAAGTAAAGTAAGAATAGAAGGTAGAGTTTCAGTTTCATGAGTATGCTTTGATAAGTAATAAATATTTTTGAAAGGTGAAGAAGTAAAGTAAGAAAAGAAGAAAGAATTTCAGTTTCATGAGTATGTTTTGAGAAGTAATAAGTATTTTTGAAAAGTGAAGAATAAACTAAGAAAAGAAGATAGAATTTCAGTTTAAGGAGTATGCTTTGAGAAGTACTAAGTATTTAGAAAAGTGAAGAAGTGATATAAGAATAGAAGGTAGAGTTTCAGTTTTATGAATATGCTTTGAGAAGTAATAAGTATTTTTGAAAAGTGAAGAAGTAAAGTAAGAAAAGAAGAAAGAATTTCAGTTTCATGAGTATGTTTTGAGAAGTAATAAGTATTTTTGAAAAGTGAAGAAGTAAAGTAAGAAAAGAAGAAAGAATTTCAGTTTTATGAGTATGCTTTGAGAAGTAATAAGTATTTTTGAAAAGTGAAGAAGTAAAGTAAGAAAAGAAGAAAGAATTTCAGTTTTATGAGTATGCTTTGAGAAGTAATAAGTATTTTTGAAAAGTGAAGAAGTAAAGTAAGAAGAGAAGAAAGAATTTCAGTTTCATGAGTATGCTTTGATAAGTAATATGTATTTTTGAAAAGTGAAGAAGTAAAGTAGGAAAAGAAGAAAGAATATCAGTTTTAAGGAGTATGCTTTGAGAAGTAATAAGTATTTTGAAAAGTGAAGAAGTAAAGTAAGAAGAGAAGAAAGAATATCAGTTTTAAGGAGTATGCTTTGAGAAGTGATAAGTATTTAGAAAGGTGAAGAAGTAAAGTAAGAAAAGAAGATTGAGTTTCAGTTTTAAGGAGTATGCTTTGAGAAGTAATAAGTATTTGTCAAAGTGAAGAAGTAAAGTAAGAAAAGAAGAAAGAATTTCAGTTTCATGAGTATGCTTTGAGAAGTAATAAGTATTTTTGAAAAGTGAAGAAGTAAAGTAAGAAAAGAAGGTAGAGTTTCAGTTTCATGAGTATGTTTTGAGAAGTAATATATATTTTTGAAAAGTGAAGAAGTAAAGTAAGAATAGAAGGTAGAGTTTCAGTTTCATGAGTATGCTTTGATAAGTAATAAATATTTTTGAAAAGTGAAGAAGTAAAGTAAGAAAAGAAGAAAGAATTTCAGTTTCATGAGTATGTTTTGAGAAGTAATAAGTATTTTTGAAAAGTGAAGAAGTAAAGTAAGAAAAGAAGATAGAATTTCAGTTTAAGGAGTATGCTTTGAGAAGTACTAAGTATTTAGAAAAGTGAAGAAGTGATATAAGAATAGAAGGTAGAGTTTCAGTTTTATGAATATGCTTTGAGAAGTAATAAGTATTTTTGAAAAGTGAAGAAGTAAAGTAAGAAAAGAAGAAAGAGTTTCAGTTTCATGAGTATGTTTTGAGAAGTAATAAGTATTTTTGAAAAGTGAAGAAGTAAAGTAAGAAAAGAAGAAAGAATTTCAGTTTTATGAGTATGCTTTGAGAAGTAATAAGTATTTTTGAAAAGTGAAGAAGTAAAGTAAGAAAAGAAGAAAGAATTTCAGTTTTATGAGTATGCTTTGAGAAGTAATAAGTATTTTTGAAAAGTGAAGAAGTAAAGTAAGAAAAGAAGATAGAATTTCAGTTTTAAGGAGTATGTTTTGAGAAGTAATAAGTATTTTTGAAAAGTGAAGAAGTAAAGTAAGAAAAGAAGAAAGAATTTCAGTTTTATGAGTATGCTTTGAGAAGTAATAAGTATTTTTGAAAAGTGAAGAAGTAAAGTAAGAAAAGAAGATAGAATTTCAGTTTTAAGGAGTATGTTTTGAGAAGTAATAAGTATTTTTGAAAAGTGAAGAAGTAAAGTAAGAAAAGAAGAAAGAATTTCAGTTTCATGAGTATGCTTTGATAAGTAATATGTATTTTTGAAAAGTGAAGAAGTAAAGTAGGAAAAGAAGAAAGAATTTCAGTTTCATGAGTATGTTTTGAGAAGTAATAAGTATTTTTGAAAAGTGAAGAAGTAAAGTAAGAAGAGAAGAAAGAATTTCAGTTTCATGAGTATGCTTTGATAAGTAATAAGTATTTTTGAAAAGTGAAGAAGTAAAGTAAGAAAAGAAGGTAGAGTTTCAGTTTTATGAATATGCTTTGAGAAGTGATAAGTATTTAGAAAGGTGAAGAAGTAAAGTAAGAAAAGAAGATTGAGTTTCAGTTTTAAGGAGTATGCTTTGAGAAGTAATAAGTATTTGTCAAAGTGAAGAAGTAAAGTAAGAAAAGAAGAAAGAATTTCAGTTTCATGAGTATGCTTTGAGAAGTAATAAGTATTTTTGAAAAGTGAAGAAGTAAAGTAAGAAAAGAAGGTAGAGTTTCAGTTTCATGAGTATGCTTTGATAAGTAATATGTATTTTTGAAAAGTGAAGAAGTAAAGTAAGAAAAGAAGAAAGAATTTCAGTTTCATGAGTATGTTTTGAGAAGTAATAAGTATTTTTAAAAAGTGAAGAAGTAAAGTAAGAAAAGAAGAAAGAATATCAGTTTCATGAGTATGCTTTGATAAGTAATAAGCATTTTTGAAAAGTGAAGAAGTAAAGTAAGAAAAGAAGGTAGAGTTTCAGTTTCATGAGTATGTTTTGAGAAGTAATATATATTTTTGAAAAGTGAAGAAGTAAAGTAAGAATAGAAGGTAGAGTTTCAGTTTTATGAATATGCTTTGAGAAGTAATAAGTATTTTTGAAAAGTGAAGAAGTAAAGTAAGAAAAGAAGAAAGAGTTTCAGTTTCATGAGTATGTTTTGAGAAGTAATAAGTATTTTTGAAAAGTGAAGAAGTAAAGTAAGAAAAGAAGAAAGAATTTCAGTTTTATGAGTATGCTTTGAGAAGTAATAAGTATTTTTGAAAAGTGAAGAAGTAAAGTAAGAAAAGAAGAAAGAATTTCAGTTTTATGAGTATGCTTTGAGAAGTAATAAGTATTTTTGAAAAGTGAAGAAGTAAAGTAAGAAAAGAAGATAGAATTTCAGTTTTAAGGAGTATGTTTTGAGAAGTAATAAGTATTTTTGAAAAGTGAAGAAGTAAAGTAAGAAAAGAAGAAAGAATTTCAGTTTTATGAGTATGCTTTGAGAAGTAATAAGTATTTTTGAAAAGTGAAGAAGTAAAGTAAGAAAAGAAGATAGAATTTCAGTTTTAAGGAGTATGTTTTGAGAAGTAATAAGTATTTTTGAAAAGTGAAGAAGTAAAGTAAGAAAAGAAGAAAGAATTTCAGTTTCATGAGTATGCTTTGATAAGTAATATGTATTTTTGAAAAGTGAAGAAGTAAAGTAGGAAAAGAAGAAAGAATTTCAGTTTCATGAGTATGTTTTGAGAAGTAATAAGTATTTTTGAAAAGTGAAGAAGTAAAGTAAGAAGAGAAGAAAGAATTTCAGTTTCATGAGTATGCTTTGATAAGTAATAAGTATTTTTGAAAAGTGAAGAAGTAAAGTAAGAAGAGAAGAAAGAATTTCAGTTTCATGAGTATGCTTTGAGAAGTAATAAGTATTTTTGAAAAGTGAAGAGTAAAGTAAGAAAAGAAGAAAGAATTTCAGTTTCATGAGTATGCTTTGAGAAGTAATAAGTATTTAGAAATGTTGAAAGAGTAAAGTAAGGAAAGAAGATAGAATATCAGTTTTAAGGAGTATGCTTTGAGAAGTAATATGTATTTTTGAAAAGTGAAGAAGTAAAGTAGGAAAAGAAGAAAAAATATCAGTTTTAAGGAGTATGCTTTGAGAAGTAATAAGTATTTTTGAAAAGTGAAGAAGTAAAGTAAGAAAAGAAGAAAGAATTTCAGTTTCATGAGTATGTTTTGAGAAGTAATAAGTATTTTTAAAAAGTGAAGAAGTAAAGTAAGAAAAGAAGAAAGAATATCAGTTTCATGAGTATGCTTTGATAAGTAATAAGCATTTTTGAAAAGTGAAGAAGTAAAGTAAGAAAAGAAGGTAGAGTTTCAGTTTCATGAGTATGTTTTGAGAAGTAATATATATTTTTGAAAAGTGAAGAAGTAAAGTAAGAATAGAAGGTAGAGTTTCAGTTTTAAGGAGTATGCTTTGATAAGTAATAAATATTTTTGAAAAGTGAAGAAGTAAAGTAAGAAAAGAAGAAAGAATTTCAGTTTCATGAGTATGTTTTGAGAAGTAATAAGTATTTTTGAAAAGTGAAGAAGTAAAGTAAGAAAAGAAGAAAGAATTTCAGTTTCATGAGTATGCTTTGAGAATAATAAGTATTTTTGAAAAGTGAAGAAGTAAAGTAAGAAAAGAAGAAAGAATTTCAGTTTCATGAGTATGCTTTGATAAGTAATAAGTATTTTTGAAAAGTGAAGAAGTAAAGTAAGAAAAGAAGAAAGAATTTCAGTTTCATGAGTATGCTTTGATAAGTAATATGTATTTTTGAAAAGTGAAGAAGTAAAGTAGGAAAAGAAGAAAGAATTTCAGTTTCATGAGTATGTTTTGAGAAGTAATAAGTATTTTTGAAAAGTGAAGAAGTAAAGTAAGAAAAGAAGATAGAATTTCAGTTTTAAGGAGTATGCTTTGAGAAGTAATAAGCATTTTTGAAAAGTGAAGAAGTAAAGTAAGAAAAGAAGGTAGAGTTTCAGTTTCATGAGTATGTTTTGAGAAGTAATAAATATTTTTGAAAAGTGAAGAAGTAAAGTAGGAAAAGAAGAAAGAATTTCAGTTTCATGAGTATGTTTTGAGAAGTAATAAGTATTTTTGAAAAGTGAAGAAGTAAAGTAAGAAAAGAAGAAAGAATTTCAGTTTCATGAGTATGCTTTGATAAGTAATATGTATTTTTGAAAAGTGAAGAAGTAAAGTAGGAAAAGAAGAAAGAATTTCAGTTTCATGAGTATGTTTTGAGAAGTAATAAGTATTTTTGAAAAGTGAAGAAGTAAAGTAAGAAAAGAAGAAAGAATTTCAGTTTCATGAGTATGCTTTGAGAAGTAATAAGTATTTTTGAAAAGTGAAGAAGTAAAGTAAGAAGAGAAGAAAGAATTTCAGTTTCATGAGTATGTTTTGAGAAGTAATAAGTATTTTTGAAAAGTGAAGAAGTAAAGTAAGAAAAGAAGAAAGAATATCAGTTTTAAGGAGTATGCTTTGAGAAGTAATAAGCATTTTTGAAAAGTGAAGAAGTAAAGTAAGAAAAGAAGGTAGAGTTTCAGTTTCATGAGTATGTTTTGAGAAGTAATATATATTTTTGAAAAGTGAAGAAGTAAAGTAAGAATAGAAGGTAGAGTTTCAGTTTCATGAGTATGCTTTGATAAGTAATAAATATTTTTGAAAAGTGAAGAAGTAAAGTAAGAAAAGAAGAAAGAATTTCAGTTTTATGAGTATGCTTTGAGAAGTAATAAGTATTTTTGAAAAGTGAAGAAGTAAAGTAAGAAAAGAAGATAGAATTTCAGTTTTAAGGAGTATGTTTTGAGAAGTAATAAGTATTTTTGAAAAGTGAAGAAGTAAAGTAAGAAAAGAAGAAAGAATTTCAGTTTTATGAGTATGCTTTGAGAAGTAATAAGTATTTTTGAAAAGTGAAGAAGTAAAGTAAGAAAAGAAGATAGAATTTCAGTTTTAAGGAGTATGTTTTGAGAAGTAATAAGTATTTTTGAAAAGTGAAGAAGTAAAGTAAGAAAAGAAGAAAGAATTTCAGTTTCATGAGTATGCTTTGATAAGTAATATGTATTTTTGAAAAGTGAAGAAGTAAAGTAGGAAAAGAAGAAAGAATTTCAGTTTCATGAGTATGTTTTGAGAAGTAATAAGTATTTTTGAAAAGTGAAGAAGTAAAGTAAGAAGAGAAGAAAGAATTTCAGTTTCATGAGTATGCTTTGATAAGTAATAAGTATTTTTGAAAAGTGAAGAAGTAAAGTAAGAAAAGAAGGTAGAGTTTCAGTTTTATGAATATGCTTTGAGAAGTGATAAGTATTTAGAAAGGTGAAGAAGTAAAGTAAGAAAAGAAGATTGAGTTTCAGTTTTAAGGAGTATGCTTTGAGAAGTAATAAGTATTTGTCAAAGTGAAGAAGTAAAGTAAGAAAAGAAGAAAGAATTTCAGTTTCATGAGTATGCTTTGAGAAGTAATAAGTATTTTTGAAAAGTGAAGAAGTAAAGTAAGAAAAGAAGGTAGAGTTTCAGTTTCATGAGTATGCTTTGATAAGTAATATGTATTTTTGAAAAGTGAAGAAGTAAAGTAAGAAAAGAAGAAAGAATTTCAGTTTCATGAGTATGTTTTGAGAAGTAATAAGTATTTTTAAAAAGTGAAGAAGTAAAGTAAGAAAAGAAGAAAGAATATCAGTTTCATGAGTATGCTTTGATAAGTAATAAGCATTTTTGAAAAGTGAAGAAGTAAAGTAAGAATAGAAGGTAGAGTTTCAGTTTCATGAGTATGTTTTGAGAAGTAATATATATTTTTGAAAAGTGAAGAAGTAAAGTAAGAATAGAAGGTAGAGTTTCAGTTTCATGAGTATGTTTTGAGAAGTAATATATATTTTTGAAAAGTGAAGAAGTAAAGTAAGAATAGAAGGTAGAGTTTCAGTTTCATGAGTATGTTTTGAGAAGTAATATGTATTTTTGAAAAGTGAAGAAGTAAAGTAGGAAAAGAAGAAAGAATTTCAGTTTCATGAGTATGTTTTGAGAAGTAATAAGTATTTTTGAAAAGTGAAGAAGTAAAGTAAGAAAAGAAGATAGAATTTCAGTTTTAAGGAGTATGTTTTGAGAAGTAATATATATTTTTGAAAAGTGAAGAAGTAAAGTAAGAAGAGAAGAAAGAATTTCAGTTTCATGAGTATGCTTTGAGAAGTAATATGTATTTTTGAAAAGTGAAGAAGTAAAGTAAGAAAAGAAGAAAGAATATCAGTTTCATGAGTATGCTTTGATAAGTATTAAGCATTTTTGAAAAGTGAAGAAGTAAAGTAAGAAAAGAAGGTAGAGTTTCAGTTTTAAGGAGTATGCTTTGAGAAGTAATAAGTATTTAGAAATGTTGAAAGAGTAAAGTAAGGAAAGAAGATAGAATATCAGTTTTAAGGAGTATGTTTTGAGAAGTAATATATATTTTTGAAAAGTGAAGAAGTAAAGTAGGAAAAGAAGAAAAAATATCAGTTTCATGAGTATGTTTTGAGAAGTAATAAGTATTTTTGAAAAGTGAAGAAGTAAAGTAAGAAAAGAAGGTAGAGTTTCAGTTTCATGAGTATGTTTTGAGAAGTAATAAGTATTTTTGAAAAGTGAAGAAGTAAAGTAAGAAAAGAAGAAAGAATTTCAGTTTCATGAGTATGATTTGATAAGTAATAAGTATTTTTGAAAAGTGAAGAAGTAAAGTAAGAAAAGAAGAAAGAATTTCAGTTTCATGAGTATGTTTTGAGAAGTAATAAGTATTTTTGAAAAGTGAAGAAGTAAAGTAAGAAAAGAAGAAAGAATTTCAGTTTCATGAGTATGCTTTGATAAGTAATATGTATTTTTGAAAAGTGAAGAAGTAAAGTAAGAAAAGAAGAAAGAATTTCAGTTTCATGAGTATGCTTTGATAAGTAATAAATATTTTTGAAAAGTGAAGAATAAACTAAGAAAAGAAGATAGAATTTCAGTTTTAAGGAGTATGCTTTGAGAAGTAATATGTATTTTTGAAAAGTGAAGAAGTAAAGTAGGAATAGAAGAAAGAATTTCAGTTTCATGAGTATGTTTTGAGAAGTAATAAGTATTTTTGAAAAGTGAAGAAGTAAAGTAAGAAAAGAAGGTAGAGTTTCAGTTTCATGAGTATGCTTTGATAAGTAATAAATATTTTTGAAAAGTGAAGAAGTAAAGTAGGAAAAGAAGAAAGAATTTCAGTTTCATGAGTATGTTTTGAGAAGTAATAAGTATTTTTGAAAAGTGAAGAAGTAAAGTAGGAAAAGAAGAAAGAATTTCAGTTTCATGAGTATGTTTTGAGAAGTAATAAGTATTTTTGAAAAGTGAAGAAGTAAAGTAAGAAAAGAAGAAAGAATTTCAGTTTCATGAGTATGCTTTGATAAGTAATATGTATTTTTGAAAAGTGAAGAAGTAAAGTAAGAAAAGAAGAAAGAATTTCAGTTTCATGAGTATGCTTTGATAAGTAATAAGTATTTAGAAAGGTGAAGAAGTAAAGTAAGAAAAGAAGAAAGAATTTCAGTTTTAAGGAGTATGTTTTGAGAAGTAATAAGTATTTTTGAAAAGTGAAGAAGTAAAGTAAGAAAAGAAGAAAGAATTTCAGTTTCATGAGTATGCTTTGAGAAGTAATAAGTATTTCGAAATGTTGAAAGAGTAAAGTAAGGAAAGAAGATAGAATATCAGTTTTAAGGAGTATGCTTTGAGAAGTAATAAGCATTTTTGAAAAGTGAAGAAGTAAAGTAAGAAAAGAAGGTAGAGTTTCAGTTTCATGAGTATGTTTTGAGAAGTAATATATATTTTTGAAAAGTGAAGAAGTAAAGTAAGAAAAGAAGATAGAATTTCAGTTTTAAGGAGTATGTTTTGAGAAGTAATAAGTATTTTTGAAAAGTGAAGAAGTAAAGTAAGAAAAGAAGGTAGAGTTTCAGTTTCATGAGTATGCTTTGAGAATAATAAGTATTTTTGAAAAGTGAAGAAGTAAAGTAAGAAGAGAAGAAAGAATTTCAGTTTCATGAGTATGCTTTGAGAAGTAATAAGTATTTTTGAAAAGTGAAGAGTAAAGTAAGAAAAGAAGAAAGAATTTCAGTTTCATGAGTATGCTTTGAGAAGTAATAAGTATTTAGAAATGTTGAAAGAGTAAAGTAAGGAAAGAAGATAGAATATCAGTTTTAAGGAGTATGCTTTGAGAAGTAATATGTATTTTTGAAAAGTGAAGAAGTAAAGTAGGAAAAGAAGAAAGAATATCAGTTTTAAGGAGTATGCTTTGAGAAGTAATAAGTATTTAGAAATGTTGAAAGAGTAAAGTAAGGAAAGAAGATAGAATATCAGTTTTAAGGAGTATGCTTTGAGAAGTAATATGTATTTTTGAAAAGTGAAGAAGTAAAGTAGGAAAAGAAGAAAGAATATCAGTTTTAAGGAGTATGCTTTGAGAAGTAATAAGTATTTTTGAAAAGTGAAGAAGTAAAGTAAGAAAAGAAGAAAGAATTTCAGTTTCATGAGTATGTTTTGAGAAGTAATAAGTATTTTTGAAAAGTGAAGAAGTAAAGTAAGAATAGAAGGTAGAGTTTCAGTTTCATGAGTATGCTTTGATAAGTAATAAATATTTTTGAAAAGTGAAGAAGTAAAGTAGGAAAAGAAGAAAGAATTTCAGTTTCATGAGTATGTTTTGAGAAGTAATAAGTATTTTTGAAAAGTGAAGAAGTAAAGTAAGAAAAGAAGAAAGAATTTCAGTTTCATGAGTATGCTTTGATAAGTAATATGTATTTTTGAAAAGTGAAGAAGTAAAGTAAGAAAAGAAGAAAGAATTTCAGTTTCATGAGTATGCTTTGATAAGTAATAAGCATTTTTGAAAAGTGAAGAAGTAAAGTAAGAAAAGAAGGTAGAGTTTCAGTTTAAGGAGTATGCTTTGAGAAGTACTAAGTATTTAGAAAAGTGAAGAAGTGAAATAAGAATAGAAGGTAGAGTTTCAGTTTCATGAGTATGTTTTGAGAAGTAATAAGTATTTTTGAAAAGTGAAGAAGTAAAGTAAGAAAAGAAGAAAGAATTTCAGTTTCATGAGTATGTTTTGAGAAGTAATAAGTATTTTTGAAAAGTGAAGAAGTAAAGTAAGAATAGAAGGTAGAGTTTCAGTTTCATGAGTATGCTTTGATAAGTAATAAATATTTTTGAAAAGTGAAGAAGTAAAGTAGGAAAAGAAGGTAGAGTTTCAGTTTCATGAGTATGTTTTGAGAAGTAATAAGTATTTTTGAAAAGTGAAGAAGTAAAGTAAGAAAAGAAGAAAGAATTTCAGTTTTATGAGTATGCTTTGATAAGTAATAAGTATTTTTGAAAAGCGAAGAAGTAAAGTAAGAAAAGAAGAAAGAATTTCAGTTTCATGAGTATGTTTTGAGAAGTAATAAGTATTTTTGAAAAGTGAAGAAGTAAAGTAAGAAAAGAAGAAAGAATTTCAGTTTCATGAGTATGCTTTGAGAAGTAATAAGTATTTTTGAAAAGTGAAGAAGTAAAGTAAGAATAGAAGAAAGAATTTCAGTTTCATGAGTATGTTTTGAGAAGTAATAAGTATTTTTGAAAAGCGAAGAAGTAAAGTAAGAAAAGAAGAAAGAATATCAGTTTTAAGGAGTATGCTTTGAGAAGTAATAAGCATTTTTGAAAAGTGAAGAAGTAAAGTAAGAAAAGAAGGTAGAGTTTCAGTTTCATGAGTATGTTTTGAGAAGTAATATATATTTTTGAAAAGTGAAGAAGTAAAGTAAGAATAGAAGGTAGAGTTTCAGTTTCATGAGTATGCTTTGATAAGTAATAAATATTTTTGAAAAGTGAAGAAGTAAAGTAAGAAAAGAAGAAAGAATTTCAGTTTCATGAGTATGTTTTGAGAAGTGTTAAGTATTTTGAAAAGTGAAGAAGTAAAGTAAGAAAAGAAGATAGAATTTCAGTTTTAAGGAGTATGCTTTGAGAATAATAAGTATTTAGAAAGGTGAAGAAGTAAAGTAAGAAAAGAAGAAAGAATTTCAGTTTCATGAGTATGTTTTGATAAGTAATATATATTTTTGAAAAGTGAAGAAGTAAAGTAAGAAAAGAAGATAGAATTTCAGTTTCATGAGTATGCTTTGATAAGTAATAAATATTTTTGAAAAGTGAAGAAGTAAAGTAAGAAAAGAAGAAAGAATTTCAGTTTTATGAGTATGTTTTGAGAAGTAATAAGTATTTAGAAAGGTGAAGAAGTAAAGTAAGAAAAGAAGAAAGAATTTCAGTTTTAAGGAGTATGTTTTGAGAAGTAATAAGTATTTTTGAAAAGTGAAGAAGTAAAGTAAGAAAAGAAGAAAGAATTTCAGTTTCATGAGTATGTTTTGAGAAGTAATAAGTATTTTTGAAAAGTGAAGAAGTAAAGTAAGAAAAGAAGAAAGAATATCAGTTTTAAGGAGTATGCTTTGAGAAGTAATAAGCATTTTTGAAAAGTGAAGAAGTAAAGTAAGAAAAGAAGGTAGAGTTTCAGTTTCATGAGTATGTTTTGAGAAGTAATATATATTTTTGAAAAGTGAAGAAGTAAAGTAAGAATAGAAGGTAGAGTTTCAGTTTCATGAGTATGTTTTGATAAGTAATATATATTTTTGAAAAGTGAAGAAGTAAAGTAAGAAGAGAAGAAAGAATTTCAGTTTCATGAGTATGCTTTGAGAAGTAATAAGTATTTTTGAAAAGTGAAGAGTAAAGTAAGAAAAGAAGAAAGAATTTCAGTTTTATGAGTATGCTTTGAGAAGTAATAAGTATTTTTGAAAAGTGAAGAAGTAAAGTAAGAAAAGAAGATAGAATTTCAGTTTTAAGGAGTATGTTTTGAGAAGTAATAAGTATTTTTGAAAAGTGAAGAAGTAAAGTAAGAAAAGAAGAAAGAATTTCAGTTTCATGAGTATGCTTTGAGAAGTAATAAGTATTTAGAAATGTTGAAAGAGTAAAGTAAGGAAAGAAGATAGAATATCAGTTTTAAGGAGTATGCTTTGAGAAGTAATATGTATTTTTGAAAAGTGAAGAAGTAAAGTAGGAAAAGAAGAAAGAATATCAGTTTTAAGGAGTATGCTTTGAGAAGTAATAAGTATTTTGAAAAGTGAAGAAGTAAAGTAAGAAGAGAAGAAAGAATATCAGTTTTAAGGAGTATGCTTTGAGAATAATAAGTATTTAGAAAAGTGAAGAAGTAAAGTAAGAAAAGAAGAAAGAATTTCAGTTTCATGAGTATGCTTTGAGAAGTAATAAGTATTTTTGAAAAGTGAAGAGTAAAGTAAGAAAAGAAGAAAGAATTTCAGTTTCATGAGTATGCTTTGAGAATAATAAGTATTTTTGAAAAGTGAAGAAGTAAAGTAAGAAGAGAAGAAAGAATATCAGTTTTAAGGAGTATGCTTTGAGAATAATAAGTATTTAGAAAAGTGAAGAAGTAAAGTAAGAAAAGAAGGTAGAGTTTCAGTTTCATGAGTATGCTTTGAGAATAATAAGTATTTTTGAAAAGTGAAGAAGTAAAGTAAGAAAAGAAGAAAGAATTTCAGTTTCATGAGTATGCTTTGATAAGTAATATGTATTTTTGAAAAGTGAAGAAGTAAAGTAGGAAAAGAAGAAAGAGTTTCAGTTTCATGAGTATGCTTTGAGAATAATAAGTATTTTTGAAAAGTGAAGAAGTAAAGTAAGAAAAGAAGGTAGAGTTTCAGTTTCATGAGTATGCTTTGAGAATAATAAGTATTTAGAAAAGTGAAGAAGTAAAGTAAGAAAAGAAGGTAGAGTTTCAGTTTCATGAGTATGCTTTGAGAATAATAAGTATTTTTGAAAAGTGAAGAAGTAAAGTAAGAAAAGAAGAAAGAATTTCAGTTTCATGAGTATGTTTTGAGAAGTAATAAGTATTTTTGAAAAGTGAAGAAGTAAAGTAAGAATAGAAGGTAGAGTTTCAGTTTCATGAGTATGCTTTGATAAGTAATAAATATTTTTGAAAAGTGAAGAAGTAAAGTAGGAAAAGAAGGTAGAGTTTCAGTTTCATGAGTATGTTTTGAGAAGTAATAAGTATTTTTGAAAAGTGAAGAAGTAAAGTAAGAAAAGAAGAAAGAATTTCAGTTTTATGAGTATGCTTTGATAAGTAATAAGTATTTTTGAAAAGCGAAGAAGTAAAGTAAGAAAAGAAGAAAGAATTTCAGTTTCATGAGTATGTTTTGAGAAGTAATAAGTATTTTTGAAAAGTGAAGAAGTAAAGTAAGAAAAGAAGAAAGAATTTCAGTTTCATGAGTATGCTTTGAGAAGTAATAAGTATTTTTGAAAAGTGAAGAAGTAAAGTAAGAATAGAAGAAAGAATTTCAGTTTCATGAGTATGTTTTGAGAAGTAATAAGTATTTTTGAAAAGCGAAGAAGTAAAGTAAGAAAAGAAGAAAGAATATCAGTTTTAAGGAGTATGCTTTGAGAAGTAATAAGCATTTTTGAAAAGTGAAGAAGTAAAGTAGGAAAAGAAGGTAGAGTTTCAGTTTCATGAGTATGTTTTGAGAAGTAATATATATTTTTGAAAAGTGAAGAAGTAAAGTAAGAATAGAAGGTAGAGTTTCAGTTTCATGAGTATGCTTTGATAAGTAATAAATATTTTTGAAAAGTGAAGAAGTAAAGTAAGAAAAGAAGAAAGAATTTCAGTTTCATGAGTATGTTTTGAGAAGTGTTAAGTATTTTGAAAAGTGAAGAAGTAAAGTAAGAAAAGAAGATAGAATTTCAGTTTTAAGGAGTATGCTTTGAGAATAATAAGTATTTAGAAAGGTGAAGAAGTAAAGTAAGAAAAGAAGAAAGAATTTCAGTTTCATGAGTATGTTTTGATAAGTAATATATATTTTTGAAAAGTGAAGAAGTAAAGTAAGAAAAGAAGATAGAATTTCAGTTTCATGAGTATGCTTTGATAAGTAATAAATATTTTTGAAAAGTGAAGAAGTAAAGTAAGAAAAGAAGAAAGAATTTCAGTTTTATGAGTATGTTTTGAGAAGTAATAAGTATTTAGAAAGGTGAAGAAGTAAAGTAAGAAAAGAAGAAAGAATTTCAGTTTTAAGGAGTATGTTTTGAGAAGTAATAAGTATTTTTGAAAAGTGAAGAAGTAAAGTAAGAAAAGAAGAAAGAATTTCAGTTTCATGAGTATGTTTTGAGAAGTAATAAGTATTTTTGAAAAGTGAAGAAGTAAAGTAAGAAAAGAAGAAAGAATATCAGTTTTAAGGAGTATGCTTTGAGAAGTAATAAGCATTTTTGAAAAGTGAAGAAGTAAAGTAAGAAAAGAAGGTAGAGTTTCAGTTTCATGAGTATGTTTTGAGAAGTAATATATATTTTTGAAAAGTGAAGAAGTAAAGTAAGAATAGAAGGTAGAGTTTCAGTTTCATGAGTATGTTTTGATAAGTAATATATATTTTTGAAAAGTGAAGAAGTAAAGTAAGAAGAGAAGAAAGAATTTCAGTTTCATGAGTATGCTTTGAGAAGTAATAAGTATTTTTGAAAAGTGAAGAGTAAAGTAAGAAAAGAAGAAAGAATTTCAGTTTTATGAGTATGCTTTGAGAAGTAATAAGTATTTTTGAAAAGTGAAGAAGTAAAGTAAGAAAAGAAGATAGAATTTCAGTTTTAAGGAGTATGTTTTGAGAAGTAATAAGTATTTTTGAAAAGTGAAGAAGTAAAGTAAGAAAAGAAGAAAGAATTTCAGTTTCATGAGTATGCTTTGAGAAGTAATAAGTATTTAGAAATGTTGAAAGAGTAAAGTAAGGAAAGAAGATAGAATATCAGTTTTAAGGAGTATGCTTTGAGAAGTAATATGTATTTTTGAAAAGTGAAGAAGTAAAGTAGGAAAAGAAGAAAGAATATCAGTTTTAAGGAGTATGCTTTGAGAAGTAATAAGTATTTTGAAAAGTGAAGAAGTAAAGTAAGAAGAGAAGAAAGAATATCAGTTTTAAGGAGTATGCTTTGAGAATAATAAGTATTTAGAAAAGTGAAGAAGTAAAGTAAGAAAAGAAGAAAGAATTTCAGTTTCATGAGTATGCTTTGAGAAGTAATAAGTATTTTTGAAAAGTGAAGAGTAAAGTAAGAAAAGAAGAAAGAATTTCAGTTTCATGAGTATGCTTTGAGAATAATAAGTATTTTTGAAAAGTGAAGAAGTAAAGTAAGAAGAGAAGAAAGAATATCAGTTTTAAGGAGTATGCTTTGAGAATAATAAGTATTTAGAAAAGTGAAGAAGTAAAGTAAGAAAAGAAGGTAGAGTTTCAGTTTCATGAGTATGCTTTGAGAATAATAAGTATTTTTGAAAAGTGAAGAAGTAAAGTAAGAAAAGAAGAAAGAATTTCAGTTTCATGAGTATGCTTTGATAAGTAATATGTATTTTTGAAAAGTGAAGAAGTAAAGTAGGAAAAGAAGAAAGAGTTTCAGTTTCATGAGTATGCTTTGAGAATAATAAGTATTTTTGAAAAGTGAAGAAGTAAAGTAAGAAAAGAAGGTAGAGTTTCAGTTTCATGAGTATGCTTTGAGAATAATAAGTATTTAGAAAAGTGAAGAAGTAAAGTAAGAAAAGAAGGTAGAGTTTCAGTTTAAGGAGTATGCTTTGAGAAGTACTAAGTATTTTTGAAAAGTGAAGAAGTAAAGTAAGAAAAGAAGAAAGAATTTCAGTTTCATGAGTATGCTTTGAGAAGTAATAAGTATTTTTGAAAAGTGAAGAAGTAAAGTAAGGAAAGAAGATAGAATATCAGTTTTAAGGAGTATGCTTTGAGAAGTAATATGTATTTTTGAAAAGTGAAGAAGTAAAGTAGGAAAAGAAGAAAGAATATCAGTTTTAAGGAGTATGCTTTGAGAAGTAATAAGTATTTTGAAAAGTGAAGAAGTAAAGTAAGAAGAGAAGAAAGAATATCAGTTTTAAGGAGTATGCTTTGAGAATAATAAGTATTTAGAAAAGTGAAGAAGTAAAGTAAGAAAAGAAGAAAGAATTTCAGTTTCATGAGTATGCTTTGAGAAGTAATAAGTATTTTTGAAAAGTGAAGAGTAAAGTAAGAAAAGAAGAAAGAATTTCAGTTTCATGAGTATGCTTTGAGAATAATAAGTATTTTTGAAAAGTGAAGAAGTAAAGTAAGAAGAGAAGAAAGAATATCAGTTTTAAGGAGTATGCTTTGAGAATAATAAGTATTTAGAAAAGTGAAGAAGTAAAGTAAGAAAAGAAGGTAGAGTTTCAGTTTCATGAGTATGCTTTGAGAATAATAAGTATTTTTGAAAAGTGAAGAAGTAAAGTAAGAAAAGAAGAAAGAATTTCAGTTTCATGAGTATGCTTTGAGAATAATAAGTATTTTTGAAAAGTGAAGAAGTAAAGTAAGAAAAGAAGAAAGAATTTCAGTTTCATGAGTATGCTTTGAGAATAATAAGTATTTTTGAAAAGTGAAGAAGTAAAGTAAGAAAAGAAGGTAGAGTTTCAGTTTCATGAGTATGCTTTGAGAATAATAAGTATTTAGAAAAGTGAAGAAGTAAAGTAAGAAAAGAAGGTAGAGTTTCAGTTTCATGAGTATGCTTTGAGAATAATAAGTATTTTTGAAAAGTGAAGAAGTAAAGTAAGAAAAGAAGAAAGAATTTCAGTTTCATGAGTATGCTTTGAGAAGTAATAAGTATTTTTGAAAAGTGAAGAAGTAAAGTAAGAAAGGAAGAAAGAATTTCAGTTTCATGAGTATGCTTTGAGAAGTAATAAGTATTTTGAAAAGTGAAGAAGTAAAGTAAGAAAAGAAGGTAGAGTTTCAGTTTCATGAGTATGTTTTGAGAAGTAATAAGTATTTTTGAAAAGTGAAGAATAAACTAAGAAAAGAAGATAGAATTTCAGTTTAAGGAGTATGCTTTGAGAAGTACTAAGTATTTAGAAAAGTGAAGAAGTGAAATAAGAATAGAAGGTAGAGTTTCAGTTTTATGAATATGCTTTGAGAAGTAATAAGTATTTTTGAAAAGTGAAGAATAAACTAAGAAAAGAAGATAGAATTTCAGTTTAAGGAGTATGCTTTGAGAAGTACTAAGTATTTAGAAAAGTGAAGAAGTGAAATAAGAATAGAAGGTAGAGTTTCAGTTTCATGAGTATGTTTTGAGAAGTAATAAGTATTTTTGAAAAGTGAAGAAGTAAAGTAAGAAAAGAAGAAAGAATTTCAGTTTTATGAGTATGCTTTGATAAGTAATAAGTATTTTTGAAAAGCGAAGAAGTAAAGTAAGAAAAGAAGAAAGAATTTCAGTTTCATGAGTATGTTTTGAGAAGTAATAAGTATTTTTGAAAAGTGAAGAATAAACTAAGAATAGAAGGTAGAGTTTCAGTTTTATGAATATGCTTTGAGAAGTAATAAGTATTTTTGAAAAGTGAAGAAGTAAAGTAAGAATAGAAGGTAGAGTTTCAGTTTCATGAGTATGCTTTGAGAAGTACTAAGTATTTTTGAAAAGCGAAGAAGTAAAGTAAGGAAAGTAGATAGAATATCAGTTTTAAGGAGTATGCTTTGAGAAGTAATAAGTATTTTTGAAAAGCGAAGAAGTAAAGTAAGAAAAGAAGAAAGAATTTCAGTTTCATGAGTATGCTTTGAGAAGTAATAAGTATTTTTGAAAAGCGAAGAAGTAAAGTAAGAAAAGAAGAAAGAATTTCAGTTTCATGAGTATGCTTTGATAAGTAATATGTATTTTTGAAAAGTGAAGAAGTAAAGTAGGAAAAGAAGAAAGAATTTCAGTTTCATGAGTATGTTTTGAGAAGTAATAAGTATTTTTGAAAAGTGAAGAAGTAAAGTAAGAAAAGAAGAAAGAATTTCAGTTTTATGAGTATGCTTTGAGAAGTAATAAGTATTTTTGAAAAGTGAAGAAGTAAAGTAAGAATAGAAGAAAGAGTTTCAGTTTCATGAGTATGTTTTGAGAAGTAATAAGTATTTTTGAAAAGTGAAGAAGTAAAGTAAGAATAGAAGAAAGAATTTCAGTTTCATGAGTATGTTTTGAGAAGTAATAAGTATTTTTGAAAAGCGAAGAAGTAAAGTAAGGAAAGAAGATAGAATATCAGTTTTAAGGAGTATGCTTTGAGAAGTAATAAGTATTTTGAAAAGTGAAGAAGTAAAGTAAGAAAAGAAGAAAGAATTTCAGTTTTAAGGAGTATGTTTTGAGAAGTAATAAGTATTTTTGAAAATTGAAGAAGTAAAGTAAGAAAAGAAGGTAGAGTTTCAGTTTCATGAGTATGCTTTGATAAGTAATAAATATTTTTGAAAAGTGAAGAAGTAAAGTAAGAAAAGAAGAAAGAATTTCAGTTTCATGAGTATGCTTTGAGAAGTAATAAGTATTTTTGAAAAGTGAAGAAGTAAAGTAAGAAAAGAAGAAAGAATTTCAGTTTCATGAGTATGCTTTGAGAAGTAATAAGTATTTTTGAAAAGTGAAGAAGTAAAGTAAGAAAAGAAGAAAGAATTTCAGTTTCATGAGTATGTTTTGAGAAGTAATATGTATTTTTGAAAAGTGAAGAAGTAAAGTAGGAAAAGAAGAAAGAATATCAGTTTTAAGGAGTATGCTTTGAGAAGTAATAAGTATTTTGAAAAGTGAAGAAGTAAAGTAAGAAGAGAAGAAAGAATATCAGTTTTAAGGAGTATGCTTTGAGAATAATAAGTATTTAGAAAAGTGAAGAAGTAAAGTAAGAAAAGAAGGTAGAGTTTCAGTTTCATGAGTATGCTTT
Organism: Loxodes magnus; assembly: GCA_946699065.1. Lineage (NCBI taxonomy): Eukaryota > Ciliophora > Karyorelictea > Loxodida > Loxodidae > Loxodes > Loxodes magnus. The sequence goes on along the minus strand of CAMPDV010002537.1, from coordinate 91 downwards.
GAGAATAATAAGTATTTTTGAAAAGTGAAGAAGTAAAGTAAGAAAAGAAGAAAGAATTTCAGTTTCATGAGTATGCTTTGAGAAGTAATAA
>CAMPDV010002536.1:0-68355 GCA_946699065.1 Loxodes magnus | reverse complement strand
TGCTTAAGCTATACCTTAATACTCCTTAGATTTTATCCTTTACTTATTTCAATATATCTTCCAAACTTAAAAACATACTAAATTATTTCTATTTACCTTCAAATCCAACTATTTCATTATGTAACATTAATGCCAATATTCACTAAACAAACTATCATCAGCTACTTAAAACATTTAGATCTAGACAGAGAGTTATTATACCAATATGCTTCAAATACCACATACTATTTACTACCTTCAACTAAGTCTTAGATACCTTCATAGTCAATCAATCAGCTTTTAGTTATAAATCATTACCAAGTATAGATCAATCTAGAGACAATATAAACACCAACTTAGTCTTCATAAGACTATTCCTTTAACTAATAAATATAGTCTAATTAGTACCTTTTCATATTCACTGCTAAACATAACCAAAATATCCTCTACCAATATAAATGTACAATAGATGCAAGATTTTACTCTAGACATTCTTTTAATGATATATATTTAAATTAAACATTATTGATAGAAGAACCTTTTCCTTATTAATGTCCATGGTACATATTTTCTCTATTTTAATTATCTTTATATTCCTTTTTCAAGTGTTGTTTAAGTTTCCTTAATTAATTTCATCTAAGAAAATATTTAATTTATTTTTCCTATCTTTTTTTGATGTAACATAAATTTTCTCTTTTCTTATCTCATTTTAATATAATTATCAATTTATCAGCATCCTTATCTAATTAGATATTTTACTTATTTCGCCTGATATTAGAAGTCTTTTCTTAGTTTTATTATTTCTACTGTATATTTTCTCATTTTATTTGTTACAAAACCAAATATCGCTTTGATCGCTTCTTGGATATATTTTAATCATTTTCATAGTAAGCTTCGCTATCTAAAGTTTCGAACTCTCTAAAATCTATTTTCTCAAATCATTCTTTGAATCTTTCTTGAACCTTTTATTGCATTAATTTTTGAAAGTTTATCCTTTTAATTTATGGGCTTTTTCGATATTCTTCCACAATTTTTATCTTTATTTTACCTGGCTAATGCTTTCCCATTAGTCTCTATTGATAAAATTTTGTGCTGATAATTTTAGGTGTTATAATATTGATCCGTTAAGAATTATTCTATTTTGAATTTTCCTTTTCCTTATGTTGTGATGAAGGTTGAATCTTGATTTGGATCTTTACATTCTAAATGACAATATTTCATCAAATTAAATAAGTATTGGCCTGTATTATTCTGCTCATACAGTAAAAATTGAGGAATATGTACGTTAAAATTCCCTAAAATTTATAATTCTTACTACTTGCTGTTATTTTGTATTATTATAGACTTTCATAAAAGAGTATTAATTAATAAGATCCAGATATTATAGTGCTTTATACGTTTATCAATGCCAGCCGACCATCAAGTATTTAACCTATTAATCTTCCTCTCTAAAATAATTCTGCTAGATTGAGATCCGCTATATCCAATATTTTATTTCTGCGATTAATTCCATCTTTTATATAAAAGGCAACTCCTTTGCAGTTTTTTGTGCTTAATTTTATTATTGCTCTGAATTAATGTTTATAAGCATTTCGGCAATTTGATCCGTAAATATTTCTTAAATCGCCACAATTTCTATCTTCTTTTCTCACATAAGCTTGCTTAATTCTTTCTTGCTTGATTTTATTCTTCTGGTATTTGTTTAATTCTGTCTATTTTATTATATTAATATGTTCTTTTACTTCCTTTTTTTCTTAATCCTCCTACCCTGCAATTTTAGCTTTCTGTTATTTAATAGCGTGAAAACCAAATTGTTCTAATGTTTATTATTTTTCCTGTACTTATGTCTTCGCTTTTTTACTCGATACTATCTTCCTTGCCATTATATTTTTTTTTTCTATCTTTTTTGAGACATCTTGCTGTTTATGCCTATTTCCTTCATGTCATTGTTTTCTAGTTATTTCAGTTTTTTTTTCATATTTCCTATTTTACTTTCTGTTTTTTTGTGACATTGATAGTTTTGTCTCAGTTTTTATTTATATAAATTTGAAGTTAAGTATCTATTAAAGTCGATCGCTTTTAAAATAACCTTAGTATTGTTTAAACTTGTTGCTTTTGCTAGAAATAAAACGTGGTAATCTATTTGAAGTTTATACTCTTCAGTTTTCTTCACTTTCTTTTCCTTCGCTATCTGTTTCTCTTTATATAAGGCATTTTTATTCCTGATTTCTGAATGTATCAACCTGATTTTTATTTGCTTAGCATTTTTAGTTGCTTTCTTTATAGCCTTTTTCTTAAGTATTAATTTGTTACTATGCACTTTTTGGCTATAGTTCATACATTTTCAAATTGACGATGATTCAAGTTAGTGGTTTATACCTCCTTCGTCTAACTTATCTGGTATATTTTCTACATCTTTGATCTCCTTCAATTCTAAATAAGTTCTCATTTTTCCATAGGTTCACGTTGGTCTTTTACGGTTCCGATTTTTGTACATGCTATTTTTCCGACTGCTCCGGTGGGTTTCTACCTTGTTCAGACTTGAATAGATGTTAAGTGTTCAATGAATCGGTTGCTCTTAGTGTTGAAGAATTCCTCTATATTTTTTTGCTCTTTTGGCATTAAAAAATTCCTTCTCTTCATTTTATTATTTCCGAATTGTGTGAGTGTTTCCTTATTTTTTAATTATATAATAATTAATTCCTACCCGAAGGATTTTCATACTCTAAATATTTTTACCATATTCTTAATTCAGATATCGAGGAAATGTTTGAACGATTTCATTTCTTGCATTTCTGCTATGGACTAAATCTTTGATTGCAGTAATTTTCTTCTACAAATTAATTGAAATAGGTAACTTCTACTCTTTTAGCAGTTTTAAGCTGCATATTCTCGTCATCATTTTACTGCGATTTGCTATTTTATTTTCTTCTTCCATTATAATGATTTGCACAGAGCTGTAATCTGAGTTGATGTTCTAAACTATCTACGTTTTTGATAGGAAGCTTAGTTTTAAGATTTCTGTCCCTTTTTTTTATGTTCTCCTCCTAGTATTTTAAAGATTTTACGACAGAGACTTTTTTCTTAAAAATAATATCAAAGATCTGATTAAGTTGTAAAACTCTTTCATTTCTTTATTAAATTTAATAAGCAGTTTCAATCCTAGATTGGCGGCATACAGAATATAGGATTGCTACTTGATATAATATCCTAATATTAAGTTTATTTAATAGATACTAAATAAAGTAATAATGTAGTTTTAGATACTATTGACTGTATTTTTGATGGTAACTGTTATAAATTACCTTTATAGCTTTTGTAGTCTAAATAATAATAAAAATGTAAGCGTTACCAAAATGCTTAATCTGCTTAGAAGATTACAACTTAACTAATGCTCTTCCAACTGTCTTACCTTGTGGACATATTTACTGTGGTTTGTGCTTGAATACTCAGTACTGATTATAAGGCATAATGTAATGTCCTATTTGTTAAAAAGGATTCCATTTTAGATTTGATGATTTACCTTAAGAAAGTGATTTAATAAGAGTGATATTTTAAAACTAATAATACATATAAAAGATTTAAGATGCTAGATAGAAATTAAAAGAGATAAGGAGGTAAATTATGGAAAAATCTAAAACCATTACAACCAAATAATCAAACATTAGTAATACTCTCATAATACCACTAACTAATATCATCATCAATCATTAACCAACATTTATCTACCAAAAATAACACTCAAATATTATCTAATTCTACTAATCACTAAAACCAACTATACTCTAATATAACTCATAACCACCTACAATACTAAAGTCTAAATTAACTTACAATCTAATAAGATAAAAACTATAATACAATACTAAGTAACCAAATAAGATTTAGACTAATTAACATAAACTAAGCTACCACTCCAAATAATCTAACTATATTCACTTTTTTAACTGAAGAATTTAAAAATTAAGTTTATTTAATATTTAAACAGAGTAATTACAATAAGTCTAAGTTTAAATTATAATTCCTATTGAAAATAAAAGTATAGAATATTAAAATAAGTTATATTTAATTGGAGGATATAACTAAAATTAAAAGAAAGCAATAAAAGAAACTTGGTAGTTTGATTATGAAGGTAATAGTATAAAACTTAGTGATCTAAATGAGGGAAGAGGTGGCTTTGGATTAGCTGCTGCTTAAAAATAACTTTATGTAGTTGGAGGAGCTACTAATAATTATCAAGTTTTATAATCAGTAGAAAAGTTAAAGATAGCAAACTAAAGTAAATGATAAAACTGCTCTTAATTTCCATTTTGAATAGCTTTTTAAACTTTAGTAGTAGATAAAGATGAATAAAATATTTATTCTTTTGGAGGTGCAAATTAGAAAGTATAATCTTTAAAAGATGTATGAAAATATAATATATAGAGTGATAGATGGAGTAAGTAAAGTTTGAGTCTTCCTGAAGCTGTTGCTTATCCTATAGTTTCTTTAGAGCCTTTTATCATATTTGGAGGTTTAAAAAATTATTCTACTAAAGAATATTCAAGAAGAATATATAAAAGAAGCAAAGAATAATGGCAATAAAGTTAAATTTTTAAAGATGTTGGAGCTTTAACGGAGATGAAAATAAGAAATAACTATGGATATGTTTTTGCTGAAGAATAGGGAAGAGTTTCAATAATGAGGATTGATTTAGAAAAATTGAGTTATAGAAGTATTAGAAGTCATAACTGATAAACATAATAATAATATCTATATTATTAATAATATTTAAATATAGTTTCATATGTAAAGAAGTAGTTTAAAGATATATAATTAGGATACTACTTATTAAAATGGTTAATCTACTAAATACTTTAATAATAGGATATGAATAAAGAATTAAATTTTATCTTTGCATTTTTAAAAATCTATTATTCACTTATTATCATTATTCATATACAAACATACAACTTATAACATACCAAAACATATTCAACATAGTCAAAAGAACTATCTTTAAATACATCCTTATATTAAAATTATACAAGTACTACTTAGATTACTCTATTATTTATCTAATCAAATCAAAACTATAATAAAATAATAATTAAGCTATACCTATATCTAAATACTAATTAAGTCATAGCTACTATCATTAATTCAACATCTTCTAATTTAGAATACATTATTTCCTTTATATTATTTAAACTAACTACCATATATAATTAAAAATGTATCTTCTAAAGCCAATAATGAAATCAAAACATTATAACGCATATGTTCTCGATAAAAACTCAAACATAATAAATTTTCGAGATTAATATGATATACCATTAAACTATACTCAGTTACATCCAAATAAGGCTTTTAGAAGGGATGTCTAATGTTGAGAAAAAGCAAGAAAAATAAGATGAACTAATAAAATTAACAGAAAATAAAATATTTTAAATGAGCAATTTTTTGAAGAAAATAAAGAGAATAAAATAGAAAATTTCGTCTAAGAAATAGGAATAATCTATCGATTATAGAGAGACATTTTAAACGTTACAACTCAAGCATAGAAAAAATAAAATAATGTTTGCATTAATGGAACTCTTGAGTACTGTTAGAGAGAATTTGGATAATATATAGATTAAGTACGAATAATAGCAACTGGACTTATTCTAACTGTTTTATTTTATTAAGAATAAATTAATAGATTCTTAGTATATAAATAATAATATTAAACTTTTTATATTTTAACAAGAAGATAAATATAAATTAATACGACAGTAATAATAACTACCTAATTCACTTTGGTATAAACAAAAGCTTAGATCCAACAGAAAAGTAGCTAAAAGCCTTCAGAAAAACCAAACAAAAAGTTTTACATATGTGTAAAGTTAAGTAATTTGGCAATATGATAATGTATAAACTATCAAAAAATAGACACGATACTATGAAGAAGATAAAAAAGCGAATAAAATTAATAATCAATTGGGTTGAAAAATTAAAAAAATAGTAAAATATGTAATAAGAAACAACACGTTGAAATAAAAGATATATAAATATAAATAAGATACCTAAAGAAGTGCTAAATAAAAGATAAGAAATTATACAGATTGGTAACAAAATATTTAATTCTAAAGAATAAAAATTGCTTAAATAATTATTTAAATTGCACCTGAGATAGATAATAACTGATAGATTAATAAAGATCATTTAAATGAATAAACGCTGAGATAAAATGACTTAATTAACTTAGATTTATGGAAAAAAACTAAAGTTTAGCATTATAAAAGAAAAAAATGCTATAGTCAAAAGCCCATTGAACAAAATAAGTTCCAAAAAGTAACTGTTATATTTTTATCACTCCAATCTTTTTAAATAATTGTTTAAATCTCCAATTCGAAAAGATAATCCTTTTAATATATTATACAATTAATTTAATTATTTGCAAGAGATATAGCTTTACTTTTTGATTATGAATGATTAAATTCTTTATAAAAATTCTTTTATTCTTATTTTTATCTTTACTATCCTATTTATATTTCATTTTTCATTTAGTTTTCTAAAAATTTCTAATCAAATTTTTACATCATTTCATCTTACAATTTATTACTTATTTACAACTCCTTCCTTATCAAATTATTAGCTCATTAAACTGAGATAATACTAACTTTTAAGATCTACAACCCTTCAAATAATAGAAAACCTAACTATAAGACCTTAATAACTTCTCTTTATCTCAATAATTAGAGCACATTTTTTAATATTTTCTATAAATAATGAGTGAAATACATTAATCTAAAAAGTAAAATAATAAAATTCATTTTTTCTTATGTTTAAATGTTTAGCAATTAATTAAGCAAATAAGCAGCATTTACTTTAAAATTAAGTAATAAATCTTTAATACAGAATTTAGCTTAAAAGCTTCTACACTTCTATTTAATTAAGAAAAAACAGAAAATAAAATATAAGAAACTAGAAATCTTAATTAAATAAACCATTAATAACTTATGATTAAAGCTATACACAATCCAATGGAGATTGTGTAATCAAACTTAAATAATAATAAAATCTAAAAATTAGATAATTAATCAAGTAATAAAAAGAAGATCAATTATATGCTGACTGTGTAGAAGACTAGGAAACATAAAATAAAGATGTTTGAGATACAAAAAAATAGAATAAAGATAAAAAAACATAATTTCTTAAAAAACCTAACTTAGATTTATTTTGCGTTTAAAAGGATACATAATAAAGCAGAAACTTATCCTTAAAAAGTAGATCTTGTGTTAGTTCGGACGGAATAAGGAAATCACTAAGAGTAAGATAAATCAGGAGCTGTATTTCCTCCAGAAGTGAAAAGTAAAATAAATCTTAGGTCTACATAAAACTCCGTTAGTTTAATAGTGAGTAAGCTACTTGCAGATATTAAACGGATAAGTCCATACTAATCCTTCGTTTGTGATCATTCGCTCATATCATAGTTAAATACACTTGCGCCTGTATAAATATATGTTTGCTTGATTTTGTAAAATGCTAAAGTATAATTTCTGATATTTATTATGTGGAAACCAAATTCTCTTCCCTTGCAATATCCATCTACTCAGCTTATATAGCTACCATATGTATTGCTATAATCATTAAATCGGTAACTCGTTTTAACCCTGAGAGGGTGTGTCTGTTGCATTTGGAGGTCAGATAATATCTTTAATTATCTCAACTTTATAATCCTCTATTCTTCCTACTTAAATTAGCTTAAATTTTAAGATGTTATATGTCTTGAACTTAATACTAATCAGTTGCTTTTAGTCTATTTAATTTAAAGAGATCTACTCTAAAACTGAGTTTAAAGATAGCTCTAAGCAATAAAATTGATATTTTACCTCACTCAAAGTCACTCGTTTAACGAACTAGAATCCAATAAGACCTTTAAAACTAATTTTTCCAAAGACTGCGAGAATTTCTGTAGCTAAGAATTAAAACAAATCCATTTTTTAGATTTAAGGATAATAGACTAAAGTCTAAATCCTTTAAGAGTAATCTTCGTTAATAAGTAAGAAAAGCTTAGTGACTCCATATTCTACTATATTTTATGAAATTTTATAGTTTAAACTAAAGGATTTTTTGATTCTTAAAAATTGTTCATAGCTAAATCCTGTTCAAGTACTGACTGCTTCATTGTACTAATTAGATTCAGTTAAAAGTGGAAGATTTGTTCAGTTGTAGTATTATATAAAAGCAAAGAGTTTACATTTTCTTAATCAGAAGGAAGTAGTATTTGTCCATTAGCGTTATAAACTGCTTTATTGTAGTCTGAATTAGTTATAGGGTTCTGGTCCATTAACTTAGAGATATAAAAACTAATCTGAATTGATTAATTATGTAACATAGTGCTGTCTCATATCTAAAGCCTCTCTTCTATTTAACTGTATTTACTTGCTTAAGCAATGCTTTGACAATTTGAAGTAAGGAGAGTGAATTAGGTTTTAAGATAGGAAATATTGTGGGAGTACTTGAATCTATGGTTTACATAATAATGAGGATGAAAAGTGCATATATTGATTTTATGATGGTAAATGGAAATTTGCATATAAATATGAAATTAAAAGCTATCTTTGATGATGTTAAATTTTGAAGGCTCTAAGATTAGGTTTTGCTTTAAGAATTTGATGTATAAGTCTAGAGACTTAAAGTCTGTTATGTGTTTTTAAATTTAGGGTTTTAAGTTTGTACTTATACTTATTGGGTTAAAGTTTGTTACTCCAATTTAAGAGAGTTTATGTTTAATTAAATCTTAATTTTCTACTCATAGTTTAAAGGAGATATATCGAATGAATTTTAGTTACTCAATACGAAGATACGAGGTAAGAATTGCTTCTATTTATTTAATTAGCTTCCCTTTTAATCATATGATTTGCATCATTGTCTTAAACCAGCTATTAGCTCCATAGCTTGTGTTAAATTAAGGATTTACAAGAATAAAAGTAAAAATAAGGAGTAGAAGTTTTAGCTTTATAAGAATAATTGGAAGAAGAAAATTAAAGTAGAAGAACTTAAATGTTGGACCTATTTTACAATAACGAATATCTAATTATACTCTTTTAATTCTTATTGGCTAAGGCTCAAAGAAGGGGAATATTCATCTTTAACCTTTCTAAAAGATTTATTTATTTAAGCAAGTTTTTTAAATGAAATTGATCAATTGAAGTTAATTAAGTACCTGCACTATAATAATATCTCTTACTTTTTTATGGATGGTTTCTTTCGCTTTATATAGAGAATATTTACTTTTTTCCACTTTAGATTAAACTAGTAGAAAGATATTAAGGAACTATAATCTGAAATCAGTTTGTCATAGCAAGAAAAATAAAAGCTGAATGTTTTTGTGAGTCTTTTTTTGATTGGCACAAGTAATTTGTAACAGTTTTAGAAATAAAGATATCTTACTCTTGAACTAGTTTCTATGCTTGTTTTAATCCAAGATAATAATTAAGATATTGACTGAAGCATAATACCTAGTTGAGAAGCTGACCTATTTACATAATTCTATAAAAAAGCTTTAATCTTCTGTACAAATCTTAATTTAATTTCCAGTTATAAGCCTTAAGCTTTTGAAAATTATTGAAAAAACATCTAAAATTCAGTAAGATGAGTTTAAAGAATCATTAAGACATACTAATGATATTAGGCCAATACTCTAGATTGAGTGACATTATGAAATTTATTGATTCTAGTCTTTAAGTGATTAGCTAGGTATACAATTTTACTAAGTAAATAGTTAAAAGTATTTAAGATGCTAATAGAGATCATAATCAACATTATAGTATTTTAGCTTCTTATTTAGATCCTAGCAATTTGCAGTTTAATATCTTGCTACATAACCTTTATAAACTTCCCTATTTTCAGTTTACATCAAACACTTTTGAGTTAATGATAGGAGTAAGGTTAACTGTCTAATTGCATATATTAATTAGCTATTAACTAGATTTAGCTCATTTTTATATATCTAACTGAGTTTAATACATCATATATGGCATTTTATCTCTACTTTACTAATAATTAAGAATTATCCCTTCTATAGAGATTTATTAATATCTGGAGTATTAATTACTATATATCCATTAGATACTCTTATGTATAATAATATAGCTATCTAAGAAACTCTATTTTTAAGAGATTTATCTCAAATGAAAAACACAAGCAACCTTCAAAAGAAGCACTTATATATATAGCTAGCTACCAATTAATAACCATCAAAGTATTAAAGGAGAAACATATGAAAATGCCATCAATTAGCCATAGGCCTTTATTTCATTATTATCTAATTATATGCAAGATTAGCTACGCCTTTATTAACCTCAGCTCTAAAGGACATCTATAAATCAAATTATATACACTTATATCCATCCTAATTAAAAGCCAAATCAAACGGATAAGAGATAGTAGAGAGATATTTTAGCGAAATCAAGCTGTTCTTCTTAGTCAGAAGTTAGAATATTGGCTATAAAATTAGAACAAGAAAGCAAGTTGGCTTCTTAAATTAATAGTGACAAGTATTATTAGATTATTTAGACATCTGTCAAGCATCAAGAATCAACATATAGCTTCTTAGGTAAGGTGTAAGAAGCTTTGGATTAATATCATGCTCAAAATTTTAAAAAAGATGAAAATGAATCAAGTTAATAGGAAACATTGTAAGTATCTAAATAGGAAAAGCCACTATCTCTTATTCAAATCCGATTGAATAAATAGTCTAAAATGTGCCTTTGTGATCCATAAAGCAAATTGTAAAATAGAATGTCCTTGTGGAAATAAAGCTAAAGTTGATTGTCCTTGTAAAAGAATGGATTATATAAGTTTTAAAGAGTTAATAATAGTCTGTTTTTGTTTGAATGGTTTTTACCTAAATCTATATATATGAAGCTCTATACATTGTAATATTTGAAAAATGAGTTTAAATGACTAATATAGAAGCTTATTGAATAATCATTTATATGATTAATAACTGAGATAGATCTTTTATCTTTGTACTCTAAAGTTAAAAGTATAGCTTTATACCCTTAAACTTACTTTTTAATCAATTATGAGTTTTTCTGATTCTGTACAAGTTAATACCTTGTACAGTTACCTAGATTTAATTATAACCTTTTGAAGATAAATGATCTAGTAAGCTCACTAAATTAATAATTTGCTATTAAGATGCTTTTAGTATGAATATTAATAAAGACCCAATATCTTGGAGTTCTATCAAGTATGAACTTAAGCAAAATATCTATAAGGGATTTTTAAGAGAAAATAGATAAAGTTTTTATATAAGAAATTCAAATGATTAATAGAGGAAATTTAGGTTTAGCTATTCAATTAGGAGAATTAATAGCAAGATTAAAGTTAAGAACCTGCAGTTAAACAAAAGTATCCTAGAAGTAGATCAACAAGGATGTTACATTGTCAATCTAAAATTTCTAAAAAGTGCCTTACTAATCATCTAAAATATCTATCAAAAGTCATACCAATTGACATTGTAAATAACCCCTAGACTAATTATTTAGACATCAAGCAAGATTTCCAAATGAAAACCTAGAAAGAGTAAAAATATGGAAAATAATGGAATAGTAAAGTATTGTTAAGACATGTTATTAAATAGAAGGATTCGTCAAATGTCTTGTAGAACAAAGTTTTACTAATATTGCTAGTTAGGAAGACAGAAATATGAAAATAATGGATATTTTGTGGTAAATTTAAAAATAAAATCTTAATAATTTCTTATTAAGTAAATTATAATAAAACTCTTATAAACATATATCAAATTAATTAGAATGTATAGCGTTTCTTAGTACTCGTATTTATGCATTAATTTAATTTTCTATAATGACTAAAAGCATTAGAAGTATAACTTAAGATAATCTCTATAATATACTATATATATACGTTCTTGATTCAAACTAAAATCATCTACTCTTCTTTCTTAAGTAAATAAAGTTCTTTATTTATCTTTCAAATCTTATATCTCTATATTGTCTAGATAATTTATTCTGAAGACAAATTATTTCTTGATCTTACATTTTTTATTCAACTCAGGATGATTCTAATTATCATTAATCTTTTTTAATATTTCTTAAGAATTTCCTCTTTATCAAACTTCTTTCCTTGACTTCTTAATAATACAAGCTAACCATTAGATATCTGACTTCTTACATGAAAAGAAGCTAGATAGTTATACTCTCGTTCATTTTTAGAGTTCTTTTAATAAATTTATTTTATTCCCTCAAGTTTAGGGATATAATTTATTTATTGATATACTCTTTATCTTCAAATCCCTATAAAATCTCTTAGAACATGAATAACCTTAAAATATTCTGCTATTTATTCAAGTTAACTAAGCTTTTTATATAATAACATTACTTTATTTTGCTCATCAAAGTTATTTACCAGCTTCTATTTCCTACAGATTCTAGTCAAACTTTCTTACTAAGCATGTCAAAACACACTTTTAGACTAAAATCAACTAAACTGATTCAAATTTTGTTAGTAAGTGAATTAAGAGTTGACTTCATTAATAATATCTTACTCCTATTTAGCTTGAAGTTAATCTATATTTTCTTTTCTAAACTTAACGTTCTATTACTTACTGAAATTTATTAGGTTTAATTTGCTTCATACTAAATCTGAGCTTTATTATTTACCTAATAGATATCACTAGCTTATTTATATACCTTAAAATATATAATTGAGATAGTATATATTATACTTAGCTTTATCAACTTTTATTACTATATTTTCTAACTTTAATTTGGCTATATGCTTAAGCTATACCTTAATACTCCTTAGATTTTATCCTTTACTTATTTCAATATATCTTCCAAACTTAAAAACATACTAAATTATTTCTATTTACCTTCAAATCCAACTATTTCATTATGTAACATTAATGCCAATATTCACTAAACAAACTATCATCAGCTACTTAAAACATTTAGATCTAGACAGAGAGTTATTATACCAATATGCTTCAAATACCACATACTATTTACTACCTTCAACTAAGTCTTAGATACCTTCATAGTCAATCAATCACCTTTTACTTATAAATCATTACCAAGTATAGATCAATCTAGAGACAATATAAACACCAACTTAGTCTTCATAAGACTATTCCTTTAACTAATAAATATAGTCTAATTAGTACCTTTTCATATTCAGCGCTAAACATAACCAAAATATCCTCTACCAATATAAATGTACAATAGATGCAAGATTTTACTCTAGATATTCTTTTAATGCTATGTATTTAAATTAAACATTATTGATAGAAGTAATTTTTCTTAATTAATGTCCATGGTGCATATTTTCTCTACTTTAATTATCTTTATATTCCTTTTCAAGTGTTGTTTAAGTTTCATCTAAGAAAATATTTAATTTATTTTCCTATCTTTTTTAGATGCAATCTAAATTTTCTCCTTGATTCTTATCTCATTTTAATATAACTATCAATTTATTAGCATCCTTATCTAATTAGATATTTTACTTATTTCTCCTGCTATTATAAGTTTTTTCTTAGTTTTATTATTTCTACTGTATATTAGTATTTTCTCATTTAATTTGTTACAAAACCACATATCGTTTTGATCGCTTCTTGGATATATTTTAATCATTTTCATAGTAAGCTTCGCTATCTAAAGTTTCGAATTCACTTAAATCTATTTTCTCGTATCATTCTTTGAATCTTTCTTGAACCTTTTATTACTTTAATTTTTTAAAATTTATCCTTTTAATTTATGGGCTTTTTCGATATTCTTCCACAATTTTTATCTTTATTTTACCTGGCTAATAATCTTCACTTGGTCTCTATTGATAGAATTTTGTGCTGATAATGTTAGACGTTATATATTGAACCGATAATAAGTATTCTATTTTTAATTTTCCTTTCCTTATGTTGTGATGAAGGTTTTATCTTGATTTGAATCTATACATTAAAAAAGATAATTTTTCATCAAGCTAAGTAAGTATTAGCCTGAATTATTCTGCTCATACGATAAAAATTGGGGAATATGCACGCTTAAATCTTCTAGTATTAAAATTTAAAATACTTTGCAGTTTGCTGCTATTATGTATTATTAAAGACTTTCATAAAAGGGTATTATTTAATCAGAGTAAGATGTTGTTGTGTTATATACGTTTATTAATGCTAGCTTAAGTGTTAAACCTATTAATCTTCCTCTCTAAAATAATTCTGCTTGATTGAGATTTGCTATATCCAATACTTTGGTTCTGCGGATAATTCCATCTTTTATATAAAATGCTACTTCTTTGCAGTGTTTTGTGCTCAATTTTATTATTGCTCTGAATCCGTATATATATTGCATTTCAGCAGTTTTATCCCCAAATATTTCTTAAATTGCCATAATTTCTATCTTCCTTTCACACATTAACTTTTTTAATTCTTCTGTTTCATTTTAATACTCTGACGTTTGCTGTGCCTATGTTTAATTCTGTCTATTTTATTATATTATTATTTCCTTGTACTTCCTATTTTTCTTAATCCTTCTACCCTATATTTTTAGTTTCTACTTCTTTAATAGCGTGAAAACCAAATCGTTCTAATGCTTATTATTTTTTCTGTACTTATGTCTTCAATTTTTATACTCAATACTATCTTCCTGTATATATTTTTCTATCTTTTTTAAGACAGCGTTGTGTTTATGTATAATTTCTTCCTGTCACTGCTTTCTAGTTGTTTCAGATTTTTTTTGCCTTATTTACTATTTTACTTTCTGTTTTTTGTGACTTGTATCGCTTCATCTCATTTTATTTATTTAATTTTGTAGTTAAGTATCTATTAAAGTCGATCGCTTTTAAAGTAACTTTAATATGGCTTAAACTTGTTGCTTTTGCTAGAAGTTCAAAGTAGTATTTTATTTGAAAGTTAATTTTCTTCAATTTTCTTCACTTTCTTTTCCTTCACGATCTGTTTCTCTTTATAATAAGGCATTTTATCCCTGATTTCAGAATGCATCAATCTGTTCTTTACTTCCTTAGCATTTTTAATTACTTATTTTATAACTTTTTTTCTTAAGGATTAATTTGTGTTATACCCTTATTTGCTACAGCTCTTACATTTTCAAATTGATGGATAACTCAAGTAAGTGCTTATACCTCCATCGTTTAACTTATCAAATACATTTTAAGCATCTTTGATTTCCTTCAATTCTAAATAATTTTTCATTTTTCCATTCACTCACGTTATACCTTTTATGGTTCCTATCTCTATACATACTATTTTTCCGTACAGCTATAGATGGGTTTCTACCAGGTTAAAACTTGAATACATGTTAAATGCTCAATGAATCGGGTAGTTCTTAATGTTATAGAATTCCTCTATGTTTCTTTACTCTTTTGGGATTACAAAATTTCTACTTTTCCAAATTTAATTATTTCCGAATTTCGTAAGTGTTTCCTTATTTTTGAATCATATAATAATAATTCCTGTCTGAAGGATTTTCACACTCTCAATATTTTACCATATTCTTAATTCAGATATCGTAGAAATGCTTGATCGATTTCATTTTCTTACATTTCTGCTGGACTAAGCCTTTGGTTATAATAATTTTCTCCTAAAAATTGATTGAAATAGGTAAATCCTAACCTTATAGCAGTTTTGAGCTACATATTCTCTTCCTCATTTTATGGTATTTGCTCGTTCTTTTCTTCTTCCATTATAATGATTTGCCCAGAGCTTTTGTCTAAGTTGATGTTCTAAATTACCTACTTTTTTGATAGGCTACTTAGTTTTAAGATTTCTGCCTCTTTTTGTGCATTCCTCCTAGTAGTTTAAATATTTTGCGACAAACACACTTTTCTTAAAAATAATATCTATAATCTGATTAAGTTGTAAAACTATTTCATGTCTTTATTAAATTTAATAAGCAATCTCTATCTGAGATCGGTGGTATGTTGAATGTGAGATTGCTACTTTATATAAGAGCTTAATATTGTACTAAGTAATAATGTAATAATAGATATTATTGACTGTATTTTTGATGGTAACTGTTATAAATTACCTTTATAGCTTTTGTAGTCTAAATAATAATAAAAATGTAAACGTTACCAAAATGCTTAATCTGCTTAGAAGATTACAACTTAACTAATGCTCTTCCAACTGTCTTACCTTGTGGACATATTTACTGTGGTTTGTGTTTGAATACTCAGTACTGATTATAAGGCATAATGTAATGTCCTATTTGTTAAAAAGGATTCCATTTTAGATTTGATGATTTACCTTAAGAAAGTGATTTAATAAGAGTGATATTTTAAAACTAATAATACATATAAAAGATTTAAGATGCTAGATAGAAATTAAAAGAGATAAGGAGGTAAATTATGGAAAAATCTAAAACCATTACAACCAAATAATCAAACATTAGTAATACTCTCATAATACCACTAACTAATATCATCATCAATCATTAACCAACATTTATCTACCAAAAATAACACTCAAATATTATCTAATTCTACTAATCACTAAAACCAACTATACTCTAATATAACGAATAACCACCTACAATACTAAACTCTAAATTAACTTACAATCTAATAAGATAAAAACTATAATACAATACTAAGTAACCAAATAAGATTTAGACTAATTAACATAAACTAAGCTACCACTTTATATAATCTAACTATATTCACTTTTTTGATTGCGAAATTTAAAAATTAAGTTTATTTAATATTTAAACAGAGTAATTACAATAAGTCTAAGTTTAAATTATAATTCCAGACCTTAGTAAAAGTATAGAATATTAAAATAAGTTATATTTAATTGGAGGATATAACATAAATTAAAAGAAAGGAATAAAAGAAACTTGATAATTTGATTATGAAGGTAATAGAATAAAACTTAGTGATCTAAATGAGGGAAGAGGTGGCTTTGGATTAGCTGCTGCTTAAAAATATGTTTATGTGGTTGGAGGAATTACTAATAATAATCAAATATTTTAATCAGTAGAAAAGTTAGAGATAGGAAACTAAAGTAAATGATAAAACTGCTCTTAATTTCCATTTTGAATAGCTTTTTAAACTTTAGTAGTAGATAAAGATGAATAAAATATTTACTCTTTTGGAGGGTTAAATTAAAAATTATAAACTTTAAAAGATATATGAAAATATAACATATAGAATGATAGATGGAGTAAGTAAAATTTGAGTCTTCCTGAAGCTGTTGCTTTTCCTATAGTTTGTTTAGAGCCTCTTGTCATATTTGGAGGTGTAAAAAATTATTCTACAAAAGAGTATTCAAGAAGAATATATAAAAGAAGCAAAGAATAATGGCAATAAAGTTAAATTTTTAAAGATGTTGGAGCTTTAACGGAGATGAAAATAAGAAATAACTATGGATATGTTTTTGCTATAGAAGAGCCAAGAGTTTCAATAATGAGGATTGATTTAGAAAAATTGAGTTATAGAAGTATTAGAAGTCATAACTGATAAACATAATAATAATATCTATATTATTAATAATATTTAAATATAGTTTCATATGTAAAGAAGTAGTTTAAAGATATATAATTAGGATACTACTTATTAAAATGGTTAATCTACTAAATACCTTAATAAGAGGATATAAATAAAGAATCAAATTTTATCTAAATATCTTTAAAAATCTATTATTCAAATATTATCATTATTCATATACAAACATACAACTTATAGCATACCAAAACATATTCAACATAGTAAAAAGAACTATCTTTAAATACATCCTTATATTAAAATTATACAAGTACTACTTAGATTACTCTATTATTTATCTAATCAAATCAAAACTATAATCAAATAATAATTAAGCTATACCTATATCTAAATACTAATTAAGTCATAGCTACTATCATTAATTCAACATCTTCTAATTTAGAATACATTATTTCCTTTATATTATTTAAACTAACTACCATATATAATTAAAAATGTATCTTCTAAAGCCAATAATGAAATCAAACCATTATAACGCATATGTTCTCGATAAAAACTCAAACATAATAAATTTTCGAGATTAATATGATATACCATTAAACTATACTCAGTTACATCCAAATAAGGCTTTTAGAAGGGATGTCTAATGTTGAGAAAAAGCAAGAAAAATAAGATAAACTAATAAAATTAACAGAAAATAAAATATTTAAATGAGCAATTTTTTGAAGAAAATAAAGAGAATAAAATAGAAAATTTCGTCTAAGAAATAGGAATAATCTATCGATTATAGAGAGACATTTTAAACGTTACAACTCAAGCATAGAAAAAATAAAATAATGTTTGCATTAATGGAACTCTTGAGTACTGTTAGAGAGAATTTGGATAATATATAGATTAAGTACGAATAATAGCAACTGGACTTATTCTAACTGTTTTCTTTGATTAAGAATAAATTAATAAATTCTTAGTATATAAATAATAATATTAAGCTTTTTATATTTTAGCAAGAAGATAAATATAAATTAATACGACAGTAATAATAACTATCTAATTCACTTTGGTATAAACAAAACTTAGATCCAACAGAAAAGTAGCTAAAAGCCTTCACAAAAATCAAACAAAAAGTTTTACATATATGTAAAGTTAAGTAATTTGGCAATATGATAATGTATAAACTATCAAAAAATAGACACGATACTATGAAGAAGATAAAAAAGCGAATAAAATTAATAATCAGTTGGGTTGAAAAATCAAAAAAATAGTAAAATATGTAATAAGAAACAACACGTTGAAATAAAAGATACATAAATATAAATAAGATACCTAAAGAAGTGCTAAATAAAGGATAAGAAATTATAAAGATTGGTAGCAAAATATTTAATTCTAAAGAATAAAAATTGCTTAAATAATTATTTCACCTGAGATAGATAGTAACTGATAGAATAATAAAAGATCATTTAAATGAATAAACGCTGAGATAAAATGACTTAATTAACTTAGATTTATGGAAAAAACCAAAGTTTAGCATTATAGAGAAAAAAATGCTATTGCCAAAAACCCATTGAACAAAATAAGTTCCAAAAAGTAACTGTTATATTTTTTATCACTCCAATCTTTTTAAATAATTGTTTAAATCTCCAATTCGAAAAGATAATCCTTTTAATATATTATACAATTAATTAAATTATTTGCAAGAGATATAGCTTTACTTTTTGATTATGAATGATTAAATTCTTTATAAAAATTCTTTTATTCTTATTTTTATCTTTACTATCCTATTTATATTTCATTTTTCATTTAGTTTTCTAAAAATTTCTAATCAAATTTTTACATCATTTCATCTTACAATTTATTACTTATTTACAACTCCTTCCTTATCAAATTATTAGCTCATTAAACTGAGATAATACTAACTTTTAAGATCTACAACCCTTCAAATAATAGAAAACCTAACTATAAGACCTTAATAACTTCTCTTTATCTCAATAATTAGAGCACATTTTTTAATATTTTCTATAAATAATGAGTGAAATACATTAATCTAAAAAGTAAAATAATAAAATTCATTTTTTCTTATGTTTAAATGTTTAGCAATTAATTAAGCAAATAAGCAGCATTTACTTTAAAATTAAGTAATAAATCTTTAATACAGAATTTAGCTTAAAAGCTTCTACACTTCTATTTAATTAAGAAAAAACAGAAAATAAAATATAAGAAACTAGAAATCTTAATTAAATAAACCATTAATAACTTATGATTAAAGCTATACACAATCCAATGGAGATTGTGTAATCAAACTTAAATAATAATAAAATCTAAAAATTAGATAATTAATCAAGTAATAAAAAGAAGATCAATTATATGCTGACTGTGTAGAAGACTAGGAAACATAAAATAAAGATGTTTGAGATACAAAAAAATAGAATAAAGATAAAAAAACATAATTTCTTAAAAAACCTAACTTAGATTTATTTTGCGTTTAAAAGGATACATAATAAAGCAGAAACTTATCCTTAAAAAGTAGATCTTGTGTTAGTTCGGACGGAATAAGGAAATCACTAAGAGTAAGATAAATCAGGAGCTGTATTTCCTCCAGAAGTGAAAAGTAAAATAAATCTTAGGTCTACATAAAACTCCGTTAGTTTAATAGTGAGTAAGCTACTTGCAGATATTAAACGGATAAGTCCATACTAATCCTTCGTTTGTGATCATTCGCTCATATCATAGTTAAATACACTTGCGCCTGTATAAATATATGTTTGCTTGATTTTGTAAAATGCTAAAGTATAATTTCTGATATTTATTATGTGGAAACCAAATTCTCTTCCCTTGCAATATCCATCTACTCAGCTTATATAGCTACCATATGTATTGCTATAATCATTAAATCGGTAACTCGTTTTAACCCTGAGAGGGTGTGTCTGTTGCATTTGGAGGTCAGATAATATCTTTAATTATCTCAATTTATAATCCTCTATACTTCCTACTTAAATTAGCTTAAATTTTAAGATGTTATATGTCTTGAACTTAATACTAATCAGTTACTTTTAGTCTATTTAATTTAAAGAGATCTACTCTAAAACTGAGTCTAAAGATAGCTCTAAGCAATAAAATTAATATTTTACCTCACTCAAAGTCACTCTATCACTGAACTAGAATCCAATAAGACCTTTAAAACTAATTTTTCCAAAGACTACGAGAATTTCTGTATCTAAGGATTAAAACAAATCCATTTTTTAGATTTAAAGATAATAGACTAAAGTCTAAATCCTTTAAGAGTAATCTTCGTAAATATGTAAGAAAAGCTTAGTGACTCCATATTCTACTATAGTTTATGAAATTTTTGAGTTTAAATTAAAGGACTTTTTGGGAATAATTCTGAAAAATTGTTCATAGTTAAATCCTGTTAAAATACTGACTGCTTCATTGCATAATTAGATTCAGTTAAAAGTGGAAGATTTGTTCAGTTGTAGTATTATATAAAAGCAAGCAAAGAGTTTGCATTTTCTTAATCAAAGTAGTATTTGTCCATTAGCGTTATAAACTGCTTTATTGTAGTCTGAATTAGTTATAGACTTCTGGTCCATTAACTTAGAGATATAAAAACTAATCTGCATTGATTAATTATGTAACATAGTGCTGTCTCATATCTAAAGCCTCTCTTCTATTTAACTGTATTTACTTGCTTAAGCAATGTTTTGACAATTTGAAGTAAGGAGAGTGAATTAGGTTTCAAGATAGGAAATATTGTGGGAGTACTTGAATCTATGGTTTACATAATAATGAGGATGAAAAGTGCATATATAGTTTAAAGGAGATATATCGAATGAATTTTAGTTACTCAATACGAAGATACGAGGTAAGAATTGCTTCTATTTATTTAATTAGCTTCCCTTTTAATCATATGATTTGCATCATTGTCTTAAACCAGCTATTAGCTCCATAGCTTGTGTTAAATTAAGGATTTACAAGAATAAAAGTAAAAATAAGGAGTAGAAGTTTTAGCTTTATAAGAATAATTGGAAGAAGAAAATTAAAGTAGAAGAACTTAAATGTTGGACCTATTTTACAATAACGAATATCTAATTATACTCTTTTAATTCTTATTGGCTAAGGCTCAAAGAAGGGGAATATTCATCTTTAACCTTTCTAAAAGATTTATTTATTTAAGCAAGTTTTTTAAATGAAATTGATCAATTGAAGTTAATTAAGTACCTGCACTATAATAATATCTCTTACTTTTTTATGGATGGTTTCTTTCGCTTTATATAGAGAATATTTACTTTTTTCCACTTTAGATTAAACTAGTAGAAAGATATTAAGGAACTATAATCTGAAATCAGTTTGTCATAGCAAGAAAAATAAAAGCTGAATGTTTTTGTGAGTCTTTTTTTGATTGGCACAAGTAATTTGTAACAGTTTTAGAAATAAAGATATCTTACTCTTGAACTAGTTTCTATGCTTGTTTTAATCCAAGATAATAATTAAGATATTGACTGAAGCATAATACCTAGTTGAGAAGCTGACCTATTTACATAATTCTATAAAAAAGCTTTAATCTTCTGTACAAATCTTAATTTAATTTCCAGTTATAAGCCTTAAGCTTTTGAAAATTATTGAAAAAACATCTAAAATTCAGTAAGATGAGTTTAAAGAATCATTAAGACATACTAATGATATTAGGCCAATACTCTAGATTGAGTGACATTATGAAATTTATTGATTCTAGTCTTTAAGTGATTAGCTAGGTATACAATTTTACTAAGTAAATAGTTAAAAGTATTTAAGATGCTAATAGAGATCATAATCAACATTATAGTATTTTAGCTTCTTATTTAGATCCTAGCAATTTGCAGTTTAATATCTTGCTACATAACCTTTATAAACTTCCCTATTTTCAGTTTACATCAAACACTTTTGAGTTAATGATAGGAGTAAGGTTAACTGTCTAATTGCATATATTAATTAGCTATTAACTAGATTTAGCTCATTTTTATATATCTAACTGAGTTTAATACATCATATATGGCATTTTATCTCTACTTTACTAATAATTAAGAATTATCCCTTCTATAGAGATTTATTAATATCTGGAGTATTAATTACTATATATCCATTAGATACTCTTATGTATAATAATATAGCTATCTAAGAAACTCTATTTTTAAGAGATTTATCTCAAATGAAAAACACAAGCAACCTTCAAAAGAAGCACTTATATATATAGCTAGCTACCAATTAATAACCATCAAAGTATTAAAGGAGAAACATATGAAAATGCCATCAATTAGCCATAGGCCTTTATTTCATTATTATCTAATTATATGCAAGATTAGCTACGCCTTTATTAACCTCAGCTCTAAAGGACATCTATAAATCAAATTATATACACTTATATCCATCCTAATTAAAAGCCAAATCAAACGGATAAGAGATAGTAGAGAGATATTTTAGCCAAATCAAGCTGTTCTTCTTAGTCAGAAGTTAGAATATTGGCTATAAAATTAGAACAAGAAAGCAAGTTGGCTTCTTAAATTAATAGTGACAAGTATTATTAGATTATTTAGACATCTGTCAAGCATCAAGAATCAACATATAGCTTCTTAGGTAAGGTGTAAGAAGCTTTGGATTAATATCATGCTCAAAATTTTAAAAAAGATGAAAATGAATCAAGTTAATAGGAAACATTGTAAGTATCTAAATAGGAAAAGCCACTATCTCTTATTCAAATCCGATTGAATAAATAGTCTAAAATGTGCCTTTGTGATCCATAAAGCAAATTGTAAAATAGAATGTCCTTGTGGAAATAAAGCTAAAGTTGATTGTCCTTGTAAAAGAATGGATTATATAAGTTTTAAAGAGTTAATAATAGTCTGTTTTTGTTTGAATGGTTTTTACCTAAATCTATATATATGAAGCTCTATACATTGTAATATTTGAAAAATGAGTTTAAATGACTAATATAGAAGCTTATTGAATAATCATTTATATGATTAATAACTGAGATAGATCTTTTATCTTTGTACTCTAAAGTTAAAAGTATAGCTTTATACCCTTAAACTTACTTTTTAATCAATTATGAGTTTTTCTGATTCTGTACAAGTTAATACCTTGTACAGTTACCTAGATTTAATTATAACCTTTTGAAGATAAATGATCTAGTAAGCTCACTAAATTAATAATTTGCTATTAAGATGCTTTTAGTATGAATATTAATAAAGACCCAATATCTTGGAGTTCTATCAAGTATGAACTTAAGCAAAATATCTATAAGGGATTTTTAAGAGAAAATAGATAAAGTTTTTATATAAGAAATTCAAATGATTAATAGAGGAAATTTAGGTTTAGCTATTCAATTAGGAGAATTAATAGCAAGATTAAAGTTAAGAACCTGCAGTTAAACAAAAGTATCCTAGAAGTAGATCAACAAGGATGTTACATTGTCAATCTAAAATTTCTAAAAAGTGCCTTACTAATCATCTAAAATATCTATCAAAAGTCATACCAATTGACATTGTAAATAACCCCTAGACTAATTATTTAGACATCAAGCAAGATTTCCAAATGAAAACCTAGAAAGAGTAAAAATATGGAAAATAATGGAATAGTAAAGTATTGTTAAGACATGTTATTAAATAGAAGGATTCGTCAAATGTCTTGTAGAACAAAGTTTTACTAATATTGCTAGTTAGGAAGACAGAAATATGAAAATAATGGATATTTTGTGGTAAATTTAAAAATAAAATCTTAATAATTTCTTATTAAGTAAATTATAATAAAACTCTTATAAACATATATCAAATTAATTAGAATGTATAGCGTTTCTTAGTACTCGTATTTATGCATTAATTTAATTTTCTATAATGACTAAAAGCATTAGAAGTATAACTTAAGATAATCTCTATAATATACTATATATATACGTTCTTGATTCAAACTAAAATCATCTACTCTTCTTTCTTAAGTAAATAAAGTTCTTTATTTATCTTTCAAATCTTATATCTCTATATTGTCTAGATAATTTATTCTGAAGACAAATTATTTCTTGATCTTACATTTTTTATTCAACTCAGGATGATTCTAATTATCATTAATCTTTTTTAATATTTCTTAAGAATTTCCTCTTTATCAAACTTCTTTCCTTGACTTCTTAATAATACAAGCTAACCATTAGATATCTGACTTCTTACATGAAAAGAAGCTAGATAGTTATACTCTCGTTCATTTTTAGAGTTCTTTTAATAAATTTATTTTATTCCCTCAAGTTTAGGGATATAATTTATCTATTGATATACTCTTTATCTTCAAATCCCTATAAAATCTCTTAGAACATGAATAACCTTAAAATATTCTGCTATTTATTCAAGTTAACTAAGCTTTTTATATAATAACATTACTTTATTTTGCTCATCAAAGTTATTTACCAGCTTCTATTTCCTACAGAT
The DNA here is from genome assembly GCA_946699065.1 of Loxodes magnus. NCBI lineage: Eukaryota > Ciliophora > Karyorelictea > Loxodida > Loxodidae > Loxodes > Loxodes magnus. The sequence continues at coordinate 43,489 of CAMPDV010002536.1, read as the reverse complement.
TCTAGTCAAACTTTCTTACTAAGCATGTCAAAACACACTTTTAGACTAAAATCAACTAAACTGATTCAAATTTTGTTAGTAAGTGAATTAAGAGTTGACTTCATTAATAATATCTTACTCCTATTTAGCTTGAAGTTAATCTATATTTTCTTTTCTAAACTTAACGTTCTATTACTTACTGAAATTTATTAGGTTTAATTTGCTTCATACTAAATCTGAGCTTTATTATTTACCTAATAGATATCACTAGCTTATTTATATACCTTAAAATATATAATTGAGATAGTATATATTATACTTAGCTTTATCAACTTTTATTACTATATTTTCTAACTTTAATTTGGCTATATGCTTAAGCTATACCTTAATACTCCTTAGATTTTATCCTTTACTTATTTCAATATATCTTCCAAACTTAAAAACATACTAAATTATTTCTATTTACCTTCAAATCCAACTATTTCATTATGTAACATTAATGCCAATATTCACTAAACAAACTATCATCAGCTACTTAAAACATTTAGATCTAGACAGAGAGTTATTATACCAATATGCTTCAAATACCACATACTATTTACTACCTTCAACTAAGTCTTAGATACCTTCATAGTCAATCAATCAGCTTTTAGTTATAAATCATTACCAAGTATAGATCAATCTAGAGACAATATAAACACCAACTTAGTCTTCATAAGACTATTCCTTTAACTAATAAATATAGTCTAATTAGTACCTTTTCATATTCAGCGCTAAACATAACCAAAATATCCTCTACCAGTATAAATGTATTATCAAGCTAATAGATGCAAGATTTTACTCTAGACATTCTTTTAATGCTATGTATTTAAATTAAACATTATTGATATAAGTAATTTTTCTTAATTAATGTCCATGGTACATATTTTCTCTACTTTAATCATTTTTATATTCCTTTTAAAGTGTTGCTTAATTTTCCTTAATTAATTTCATCTAAGAAAATATTTAATTTATTTTTCCTATCTTTTTTTGATGCAGTCTAAATTTTCTCCTTGCTTCTTTCTCATTTTAATGAAATTATCAATTTATTAATATCCTTATCTAATTAGATATTTTACTTATTTCACCTGCTATTAGAATTCTTTTCTTAGTGTTATTGTTTCTGTTGTATATTAGTATTTTTTCATTTTATTTGTTACAAAACCATACATCGCTTTGGTTGCTTCTCGGACGTATTTTAATCATTTTTCATAGATTACTTCGCTATCTAAATTTTCGAACTTGCTAAAATCTATTTTCTCGAATCATTCTTTGAATCTTTCTTGAACCTTTTATTGCTTTAATTTTTGAGAATTTATCCTTTTAATTTATCGCTTTTTCGATATTTTTCCGCAATTTTTATTTTTATTTTACCTGGCTAATGATATTTTATTGGTCTCTATTGATAGAATTTTGTTCTGATAATTTTAGGCGTTATATATTGAACCGATGAGAAGTATTCTATTTTTAATTTTCCTTTTTCTTAAGTTGTGACGAAGGTTTTATCTTGATTTGGATCTATACATTATAAAATATAATTTTTCATCAAGTTAAATAAGTATTAGCCTGAATTATTCTGCTCATACGATAAAAATTGGGGAATATGAGCATAAAATCCCCTTATATTAAAATTTATAATCACTTGCTACTATTACGTATTATTAGAGACTTTCATAAAAGAGTATTAATTAATCAGAGTCGGATGTTGTAGTGCTATATACGTTTATAAATGCCAGCCGATCATCAAGTGTTAAACCTATTAATCTTCCTCTAAAATAATTCTGCGTGATTGAGATCCGCTATATCCAATACTTTGTTTCTGCTGGTAATTCCATCTTTTATATAAATGCTACTCATTTGCAGTGTTTTGTGCTCAATTTTATAATTGATTTGAATCCGTATATATATTGCATTTCAGTAATTTTATCCACAGATATTTCTTAAATCACCATAATTTCTATCTTCTTTTCACACATAAACTTTTTTAATTCTTCTGTTTGATTTTATTCCTCTGACATTTGCTGTGCCTATGTTTAATTCTGTCTATTTTATTATATTATTATTTCCTTATACTTCCTATTTTTCTTAATCCTTCTACCCTATATTTTTAGTTTCTACTTCTTTAATAGCGTGAAAACCAAATCGTTCTAATGTTTATTTTTTTTCCTGTACTTATGCCTTCAATTTTTATACTCAATACTATCTTCCTATATATGTTTTTCTATCTTTTTTAAGACAGCGTTGTGTTAATGCATAATTTCTTCCTGTCACTGCTTTCTAGTTTTTTCAGATTTTTTTACCTTATTTAATATTTTATTTTCTGTTTTTTGTGACATGTATCGTTTCGTCTCAGTTTTATTTATTTAATTTTGTAGTTAAGTATCTATTAAAGTCGATCGCTTTCAAAGTAACTTTAATATGGCTTAAACTTGTTGCTTTTGCTAGAAGTTCAAAGTAGTATTTTATTTGAAGGTTAATTTTCTTCAGTTTTCTTCACTTTCTTTTCCTTCACGATATGTTTCTCTTTATAGTAAGGCATTTTATTCCTGATTTCAGAATGCATCAATCTGGTCTTTACTTCCTTAGCATTTTTAATTACTTATTTTATAACTTTTTTTCTTAAGGATTAATTTGTGCTATACCCTTATTTGTTACAGCTCTTACATTTTCAAATTGATGGATGACTCAAATAAGTGCTTATACCTCCTTCATCTAACTTATCAAATACATTTTAATCATCTTTGTTCTCCTTCAATTCTAAATAATTTTTCATTTTTCCATTCACTCACGTTATACCTTTTATGGTTCCTATCTCTATACATACTATTTTTCCGTACAGCTATAGATGGGTTTCTACCAGGTTCAAACTTGAATACATGTTAAATGTTCAATAAATCGGGTAGTTCTTAATGTTATAGAATTCCTCTATGTTTCTTTACTCTTTTGGGATTACAAAATTCCTACTTTTCCAAGCTTAATTATTTCCGAATTTCGTAAGTGTTTCCTTATTTTTGAATCATATAATAATAATTCCTGTCTGAAGGATTTTCACACTCTCAATATTTTACCATATTCTTAATTCAGATATCGAGGAAATGCTTGATCGATTTCATTTTATTGCATTTCTACTGGATTAAGTCTTTGGCTGTAGTAATTTTCTTCCAAAAATTTATTGAAATAGGTAAATCCTAACCTTATAGCATTGAGCTACATATTCTTGTCCTCATTTTATGGTATTTGCTCGTTCTTTTCTTCTTCCATTATAATGATTTGCGCAGAGCTTTTGTCTAAGTTGATGTTCTAAATTACCTTCATTTTTTTATAGGTTGCTTATTTTTAAGGTTTATGTCTCTTTTTTTTGTGTTCTCCTCCTAGTAGTTTAAAAATTTTGCAACAGAGACGTTTTTCTTAAAAATAATATCCAAGATCTGATTAAATTATAAAGCTATTTAATGTCTTTTTTAAATTTACTAAGCAGTCTCAATCCTAGATTGGCGGCATGCTGAATGTGAGATTGGTACTTGATATAAGAGCTTAATATTGTACTAAGTAATAATGTAGTTTTAGATACTATTGACTGTATTTTTGATGGTAACTGTTATAAATTACCTTTATAGCTTTTGTAGTCTAAATAATAATAAAAATGTAAGCGTTACCAAAATGCTTAATCTGCTTAGAAGATTACAACTTAACTAATGCTCTTCCAACTGTCTTACCTTGTGGACATATTTACTGTGGTTTGTGTTTGAATACTCAGTACTGATTATAAGGCATAATGTAATGTCCTATTTGTTAAAAAGGATTCCATTTTAGATTTGATGATTTACCTTAAGAAAGTGATTTAATAAGAGTGATATTTTAAAACTAATAATACATATAAAAGATTTAAGATGCTAGATAGAAATTAAAAGAGATAAGGAGGTAAATTATGGAAAAATCTAAAACCATTACAACCAAATAATCAAACATTAGTAATACTCTCATAATACCACTAACTAATATCATCATCAATCATTAACCAACATTTATCTACCAAAAATAACACTCAAATATTATCTAATTCTACTAATCACTAAAACCAACTATACTCTAATATAACTCATAACCACCTACAATACTAAACTCTAAATTAACTTACAATCTAATAAGATAAAAACTATAATACAATACTAAATAACCAAATAAGATTTAGACTAATTAACATAAACTAAGCTACCACTCCAAATAATCTAATTATATTTACTATTTTAACTGAAGAATTTAAAAATTAAGTTTATTTAATATTTAAACAGAGTAATTAAAATAAGTCTAAGTTTAAATTATAATTCCAGAATGAAATAATAGTATAGAATATTAAAATAAGTTATATTTAATTGGAGGATATAACTAAAATTAAAAGAAAGGAATAAAAGAAACTTGATAATTTGATTATGAAGGTAATAGAATAAAGCTTAGTGATTTAAATGAGGGAAGAGGTGGCTTTGGATTAGCTGCTGCTTAAAAATATCTTTATGTGGTTGGAGGAATTATTAATAATAATCAAGCTTTATAATCAGTAGAAAAGTTAAAGATAGAAAACTAAAGTAAATGATAAAACTGTTCTTAGTTTCCATTTTAAATAGCAGATTAAATTTTAATAGTAGATAAAGATGAATAAAGTATTTATTCTTTTGGAGGTATAAATTAGAAATTATAAGCTTTAAAAGATATATGAAAGTATAACATATAGAATGATAGATGGAGTAAGTAAATTTTGAATCTTCCTGAAGCTGTTTCTGGACCTATAGTTTCTTTAGAGCCTTTTATCATATTTGGAGGTGTAAAAAATGGACTTACGAAAGAATATTCAAGAAGAATATATAAAAGAAGCAAAGAATAATGGCAATAAAGTTAAATTTTTAAAGATGTTGCAGCTTTAACGGAGATGAAAATAAGAAATAACTATGGATATGTTTTTGCTGAAGAATAGGGAAGAGTTTCAATAATGAGGATTGATTTAGAAAAATTGAGTTATAGAAGTATTAGAAGTCATAACTGATAAACATAATAATAATATCTATATTATTTATAATATTTATAATATAGTTTTATATGTAAAGAAGTAGTTTAAAGATATATAATTAGGATACTACTTATTAAAATGGTTAATCTACTAAATACTTTAATAATAGGATATGAATAAAGAATTAAATTTTACCTTTGCATTTTTAAAAATCTATTATTCAAATAAAATCATTATTCATATACAAACATAAAGGTTATAGTATACCAAAACATATTCAACATAGTAAAAAGAACTATCTTTAAATACATCCTTATATTAAAATTATAAAAGTACTACTTAGATTACTCTATTATTTATCTAATCAAATCAAAACTATAATCAAATAATAATTAAGCTATACCTATATCTAAATACTAATTAAGTCATAGCTACTATCATTAATTCAACATCTTCTAATTTAGAATACATTATTTCCTTTATATTATTTAAACTAACTACCATAATAATATACTAAATTAAAGTGTTCGTATCTCCGGGGATTTTAAACCCCTTCAATACATACCTCCAGAGTTCGTTCCTTGAGGTTTAAAATAAAAGTTCGGGACTCCCAGTTTTTTTGGAGTTCTGGCACTCCCTTGAAAAAGCCTCCTTCTAAATATTCTTCCATCCTTGTCTACATAAATTCTTGAAAGTTCTCTCCAAATCTCTTCACTGTTTCTTCTCTGTTTATCCAAATATATCTTGCATCTCTTGTATGTGTGGAATTTTGATTTGCACAGGTAGCACAGCTTGACGATCCTTCTGGGAGGAGTTATCTCTAAGGGTTTTGTGTATTCTAGTTCCATTTTATTTTCAGCTAAAGTTTAAGGTTAAATTCTTTTTTCTCCCAAAAGTTTCACTTCGATTTCCTGTTTCATTAATCTTTCTTCATTGTTTTAACTTTTCTATAGTAATTTTTGGTTTTCTTTCTTTAATATTTAAACTTCTTCTTATAGGTTACGGATAGATTTCATAAGTTATTCTATTATTAGCTATTCATCATTTTTTTATTTCTACATTATTTTTTAGTTACCACTTTTCATGTAGTTGCTTGATCGTGGCTATGGGAGTAAAAAGTCTCGCTTGCTTTAGTCAGTTTCTGTTGATTTAATTTCTTATTCAATTTAAGATTATCTTTATTTTTCTAAATTTGGGGGTTAAAGAGCCTAAGAAAATTATTATATTATTAAAGAAGACGTGGTAGGAGAAGAATTAGAAGTCTCTGGTTTTTTTTCCTTTTTCTATGGAGCTGGAAAAAAACCCTTCCTGAGACCTTCTGCCATTTTTTATCAACTAACTACCATATATAATTAAAAATGTATCTTCTAAAGCCAATAATGAAATCAAACCATTATAACGCATATGTTCTCGATAAAAACTCAAACATAATAAATTTTCGAGATTAATATGATATACCATTAAACTATACTCAGTTACATCCAAATAAGGCTTTTAGAAGGGATGTCTAATGTTGAGAAAAAGTAAGAAAAATAGATAAACTAATAAAATTAACAGAAAATAAAATATTTTAAATGAGCAATTTTTTGAAGAAAATAAAGAGAATAAAATAGAAAATTTCGTCTAAGAAATAGGAATAATCTATCGATTATAGAGAGACATTTTAAACGTTACAACTCAAGCATAGAAAAAATAAAATAATGTTTGCATTAATGGAACTCTTGAGTACTGTTAGAGAGAATTTGGATAATATATAGATTAAGTACGAATAATAGCAACTGGACTTATTCTAACTGTTTTATTTGATTAAGAATAAATTAATTAATTCTTAGTATATAAATAATAATATGAAACTTTTTATATTTTAACAAGAAGATAAATATAAATTAATACTACAATAATTATAACTATCTAATTCACTTTGGTATAAACAAAAGCTTAGATCCAACAGAAAAGTAGCTAAAAGCCTTCACAAAAATCAAACAAAAAGTTTTACATATGTGTAAAGTTAAGTAATTTGGCAATATGATAATGTATAAACTATCAAAAAATAGACACGATACTATGAAGAAGATAAAAAAGCGAATAAAATTAATAATCAATTGGGTTGAAAAATCAAAAAAATAGTAAAATTTATAACAAAAAATAACACGTTGAAATAAAAGATATATAAATATAAATAAGATACATAAAGAATGCTAAATAAAGGATAAGAAATTATACAGATTGGTAACAAAATATTTAATTCTAAAGAATAAAAATTGCTTAAATAATTATTTCACCTGAGATAGATAGTAACTGATAGAATAATAAAAGATCATTTAAATGAATAAACGCTGAGATAAAATGACTTAATTAACTTAGATTTATGGAAAAAACCAAAGTTTAGCATTATAGAAGAAAAAAATGCTATAATCAAAAACCCATTGAACAAAATAAGTTCCAAAAAGTAACTGTTATATTTTTTATCACTCCAATCTTTTTAAATAATTGTTTAAATCTCCAATTCGAAAAGATAATCCTTTTAATGCATTATACAATTAATTCAATTATTTGCAAGAGATATAGCTTTACTTTTTGATTATGAATGATTAAATTCTTTATAAAAATTCTTTTATTCTTATTTTTATCTTTACTATCCTATTTATATTTCATTTTTCATTTAGTTTTCTAAAAATTTCTAATCAAATTTTTACATCATTTCATCTTACAATTTATTACTTATTTACAACTCCTTCCTTATCAAATTATTAGCTCATTAAACTGAGATAATACTAACTTTTAAGATCTACAACCCTTCAAATAATAGATAACCTAACTATAAGACCTTAATAACTTCTCTTTATCTCAATAATTAGAGCACATTTTTTAATATTTTCTATAAATAATGAGTGAAATACATTAATCTAAAAAGTAAAATAATAAAATTCATTTTTTCTTATGTTTAAATGTTTAGCAATTAATTAAGCAAATAAGCAGCATTTACTTTAAAATTAAGTAATAAATCTTTAATACAGAATTTAGCTTAAAAGCTTCTACACTTCTATTTAATTAAGAAAAAACAGAAAATAAAATATAAGAAACTAGAAATCTTAGTTAAATAAACCATTAATAACTTATGATTAAAGCTATACACAATCCAATGGAGATTTTGTAATCAAACTTAAATAATAATAAAATATAAAAATAAGATAATTAATCAAGTAATAAAAAGAAGATCAATTATATGCTGTCTTTGTAGAAGACTTGGAAACATAAAATAAAGATGTTGAAGATACCAAAAAAATCGAATAGATAAAAAAACATAATTTCTTAAAAAACCTAACTTAGATTTATTTTGCGTTTAAAAGGATACATGATAAAGCAGAAACTTATCCTTAAAAAGTAGATCTTGTGTTAGTTCGGACGGAATAAGGAAATCACAAAGAGTAAGATAAATCAGGAGCTGTATTTCCTCCAGAAGTGAAAGGTAAAATAAATCTTTGGTCTACATAAAACTCCGTTAGTTGAATAATGAGTAAGCTACTTGCAGATATTAAACGGATAAGTCCATACTAATCCTTCGTTGTGATCATTCGCTCATATCATAGTTAAATACACTAGCGCCTGTATAAATATATGTTTGCTTGATTTTGTAAAATGCTAAAGTATAATTTCTGATATTTATTATGTGGAAACCAAATTCTCTTCCCTTGTAATATCCATCTACTCAGCTTATATAGCTACCATTTTTATTCCTATAATCATGAAATCGGTAACTCTTTTTAACCCTGAGAGGGTGTGTCTGTTGCATTTGGAGGTCAGATAATATCTTTAATTATCTCAATTTATAATCCTCTATACTTCCTACTTAAATTAGCTTAATTTTAAGATGTTATATGTCTTGAACTTAATACTAATCAGTTACTTTTAGTCTATTTAATTTAAAGAGATCTACTCTAAAACTGAGTTTAAAGATAGCTCTAAGCAATAAAATTGATATTTTACCTCACTCAAAGTCACTCTATCACTGAACTAGAATCCAATAAGACCTTTAAAACTAATTTTTCCAAAGACTGCGAGAATTTCTGTAGCTAAGGATTAAAGTAAATCCCTTTTTGTAGATTTAAGGATAATAGACTAAAGTCTAAATCCTTTAAGAGTAATCTTCGTAAATATGTAAGAAAAGCTTAGTGACTCCATATTCTACTATAGTTTATGAAATTTTTTAGTTTAAACTCGATGATTTTTTGATTCTGAAAAACTGTTCATATTTAAATCCTGTTAAAATACTGACTGCTTCATTCTATTAATTAGATTAATTTAAAATGGAAGATTTGCCCAGTTGTAGTATTATATAAAAGCAAGCAAAGAGTTTGCATTTTCTTAATCAAAGTAGTATTTGTCCATTAGCGTTATAAACTGCTTTATTGTAGTCTGAATTAGTTATAGACTTCTGGTCCATTAACTTAGAGATATAAAAACTAATCTGCATTGATTAATTATGTAACATAGTGCTGTCTCATATCTAAAGCCTCTCTTCTATTTAACTGTATTTACTTGCTTAAGCAATGTTTTGACAATTTGAAGTAAGGAGAGTGAATTAGGTTTTAAGATAGGAAATATTGTGGGAGTACTTGAATCTATGGTTTACATAATAATGAGGATGAAAAGTGCATATATTGATTTTATGATGGTAAATGGAAATTTGCATATAAATATGAAATTAAAAGCTATCTTTGATGATGTTAAATTTTGAAGCCTCTAAGATTAGGTTTTGCTTTAAGAATTTGATGTATAAGTCTAGAGACTTAAAGTCTGTTATGTGTTTTTAAATTTAGGGTTTTAAGTTTGTACTTATACTTATTGGGTTAAAGTTTGTTACTCCAATTTAAGAGAGTTTATGTTTAATTAAATCTTAATTTTCTACTCATAGTTTAAAGGAGATATATCGAATGAATTTTAGTTACTCAATACGAAGATACGAGGTAAGAATTGCTTCTATTTATTTAATTAGCTTCCCTTTTAATCATATGATTTGCATCATTGTCTTAAACCAGCTATTAGCTCCATAGCTTGTGTTAAATTAAGGATTTACAAGAATAAAAGTAAAAATAAGGAGTAGAAGTTTTAGCTTTATAAGAATAATTGGAAGAAGAAAATTAAAGTAGAAGAACTTAAATGTTGGACCTATTTTACAATAACGAATATCTAATTATACTCTTTTAATTCTTATTGGCTAAGGCTCAAAGAAGGGGAATATTCATCTTTAACCTTTCTAAAAGATTTATTTATTTAAGCAAGTTTTTTAAATGAAATTGATCAATTGAAGTTAATTAAGTACCTGCACTATAATAATATCTCTTACTTTTTTATGGATGGTTTCTTTCGCTTTATATAGAGAATATTTACTTTTTTCCACTTTAGATTAAACTAGTAGAAAGATATTAAGGAACTATAATCTGAAATCAGTTTGTCTATCATAGCAAGAAAAATAAAAGCTGAATGTTTTTGTGAGTCTTTTTTTGATTGGCACAAGTAATTTGTAACAGTTTTAGAAATAAAGATATCTTACTCTTGAACTAGTTTCTATGCTTGTTTTAATCCAAGATAAATAAATAAATTTGATTATAGAGCGCGTAGCACCTCGTTGGTGCGCAGCTCTTAAATAAATGTTTCAATACATGTCTATTTCTTCAAGTAAGCCTTCAGGTAATAAAAATTCTTCTCTTATTAGTTCCATATCTTCACCATTTTTTCCTCCATTATCTCTTGTTCTTCTGTCTTCTATCTATCTACGTTTTATTGATTCTTTGTTACAAGCGTCCATTATTTTTTTTTACATACTTTGCTAATTTTCGTTTCTAATTCTTTTCTTCTTAATCAAGCTTTTATAAACTCATAAAAATTATCCTTTTCCTGCTCTATAATATTTTCCTATTTCTTTTTTCATTCAATTTTCTTTTCTAAGTATCCTTTTTTTCTTTTTTCTAATATGTTTTTGATATAATCTTTTATTATCAAGTCAGTTTTAGCTCTTTTTTACTCTTCTTAGGTTCTAATGAATTTTTCGCATTTTGCCGTACCTCATATTATATCAAATAGTTCCATTCCTTGTCTTTCTACTCCTATTGTTCTTAACTTTCTAATACATATTTATCTACTTTCTTTGTATTCTGAGCATTTTTCTATGATATGCCTTTCGTTTTCTCTTGCATCACTACAGAAAGGGCATTTGCTTGTCGCAACTAGGTGTCTTTCTTTTAAAGAATCCTGGCTCCCATTACATCTCGTTCTTATTCTAAATATGTAGCATATTTCTTCTTTTCTATTTTTATTGTATCTCAGGTAGTTGGGTGGTCCTACTACATATTCATCAAATCATGTTTTTCTATACTGTAGAGTTGTTATCATTTACTCCATTCTTTCTCTATCTTCTACAAATACTCTATGTTCTCAAATTGCACGATTAATGTTTTTCTTCCCTTTTTTATTATTATTACCATCATCTATAAATATATTTTTGTCTTCAATTTTTAATTCTAATTTTATTGTCGTGCAGTATTGTTCAAAAATAAATTTCTCTTCTTTACTTAGGTCGAACATTAATCCATCTACTGTTTTTCCTTAGTTACCTATTAATCTGCCTCTTAATCTCAGCGTTTTCTGCCATAGGTAATGTTTAAATTTCATAAACTGTAACTCGTATTCTAGCATCTCATTTTACACTTAGAAAGGGGCATCTATGATTGCTCGTAAAGATCTTCTCTATATTATTTCTAATTGTTCCATCACTTATTTTCATACTAATTATTCACAATATGGGATAACTTCTGTCCCATAGCTGAATACTGAGCTTACAAACGTTTTTATCATTATTCCTACATTATATGGTGTTAATCCCTTATTCATTGTTATTTTACCCAGTATTCATGTTTACATCTTTTATGCCGCTTCTAGTCTGTTCTCCATGTGTTTTTCAAAGCTGATGGTTTCTTCTATTATATGCCCTAAGTACTAAAAGGACGTTACTCTTTCGATTCTTAAGTTTCCCACCTCAATAGTATTACTATATTTTCTCATTTTCTATTTTCTGCTGCTTTTCATATAATTCATTTTGTTTTATCTGCAATTTCCAGTTTGTATTTTTCTGTCCATGAGGTTAAATTTTTGATTACTTACTCTAATTATTCTCATTCACTTATTAAGGCTAGGTCTTCTGCATATGCAAAACATCCTGCATACATTTCTTGTGTTCATCCCTCTTCGTTTTTAAAGTCTATCGTAATTCCTAGCTTTTAATCTTCCAAGCTATGGAGAAGTCTTGCTATTATTAAGTTAAATAGTCTTTGCGACGTTATGCTTCCCTGTTTTAGTCCTTTATTTGTCGCGAATGATTTTGCTATTTATTCATTGATTTTAAGTTTAATTTCTTCTTCACAGTAGAAGTTTTCTAGGAGTTTAATTATCTATTCCGGTACTTTTAGATCGTTTAGGATTTATCATATATCTTTTCTTTGCACCGAGTTGTACGCTTTTTTAATATCAACAAATATTACGAAAACATCTTTTTTGTTCCGTATTGATCATTCCTATACTGTTCTTAGGTTGAAAATTTATAGTGAGCATGATTTTCCTTTTTTAAAGCCATATTAATATTCGCTTTCATCATTATGCAGATATCCTTATAGTTGCTAGAAAATTCATGTATCTACTATTTTTAAAGCATGATTCAGTAAAGAGATTGGCCTATAATTCATCGGGTTCATCTGTCCTCCTTTTTTGTATATTAATATTATGTATTATTATTTCATCTCTTAAGGTATTACTCCCTCTTAAATCATCTTAACTATCATTTTACATGTTACTTCTGTTAGTTTTTCCCCGCCTGCTAATATTGTACCTACTTGTATTTCATCAGGTCCTGCTGCTTTTCATTTCGTCAATTAGTTGATGATTTCTCAAATTTCATATTCGTTTACCACTATTTATCTCTTGTTTAAGAATTTAGTTGGTAACGTATTATCGCCATCTTCATACAGTTTCTGTCATTCATCCCTGAAAGTATTAATATCTTCTTTTAATAAAGGTACTCATTAATTATTTTTTCTATTAAGTAAGTTTTTTAGTTTCTTCCACATATCTGTTAGACTTCCTTTATTTACATTGTCCATAAATAGGTTTAGTTAGTTTCTTTTATCTTTTTTTCTTGATTAAATGTATTCTTATCTTACTCTTTGGTATTCTCTTTGATTCTCATTTTATTTATTTTCATTTATTTGTTCTCTGTTCTTTACCCTTTATTTTAATTGTTTGCTGCATTTTCTAAAGATTTTATTACACTATTTTGTTATTTCTGAATATTTATATATCTTAGAGTTTTATGTTTTAAATTTTCCACATACCATTTAAACTCCTTCTTATACCTTTTTCTTTCATCATTTATAAGTCTATGTGGCGTTTAGGTTATCAATTTCTTCTTCTTAGAGATTTTCTTGTATAAATCTTTCAAATTTTTCTTATATCTCTTTTTTCTTTAATAGTAGGTAGTTTATTTTTGCTATCTTTTATGGCTTTCTTACTTCATTACCCATCTTTACCTATATATGGTCTCCTATTATATATGAGTAATAAAAATCACTTTTTTCACCTTTTCTCTCATTCTCTCTTCGATTAAAAAGTAATCTATTTTATACTCATTGTTTTAGTAAATAAAGGTACCTATTTCAGTTGGGTCTAGGCATATTAAATTATTCTGTTCCATAAACTGTGCCATTCTCTTTCCTGCTGAGTTTGTTTTCTTTGGCAGTCATTTTTCTATGTGCGCATTTTAGTCTCCTATTATCGTTATATTAAGTCCTTTTTCTATTGCTTATAGTTTAAATTCATTCACTAAATTATAGAAAGGCTCATAATGTCCGTTGTTATTTGCAACAGGAGCGTAGACATTTATTACTGCTAATTATTTCATTATTTCTATTGCCATTACTCTCGCTCCTCCAAAAAGCGTCATTTGGTTTACTTCATTCTATATCTCTCTGATCTCCTTACATATGTCGTTTCTAATATAGAATGCTACTCCTTTTCCTTTTTTTGATCTCACATTTATTAAGTTTTTATATCCTGCTATATTACACATATCTTTTTAGTCTTCAATCTAAATTTCTTATAATGCCACTATGTGGATACTTTTTTGAGTCATGAATTTGGCTAGTGCCTCTTTTGCACTTCTTACTCCCCTAACATTTGCTGTCCCTATTTTTATGACTTATTCTTAATCTTTTTTTACACTCATTCCCTCTACTTCCTCTTCACCTTAATCTTCTTTTTATCTATCATTCTATGCTTCCATATTATTTCTTTATTATTTCTTTCCCCTTTTTTATCTTTTTCATCTTATTATCTACCTTTTCCTTCTTCTTATCTATTCTAATCTTCTTCTTTTTCCTTTTCCTATTAGTTGAAGTTGGATAATTGTTAATTTTTGTTTTTCGGTTTCTTAGCATAGTACATTCTCATTGAAGTTTGCTTCAATTTACTTCTTTCTTCTCACTTTTATTTTGCATCTTATTGTTTTTCTTCTTGAGTTTGTTCTATTTCTTTTTGCTTTTTTCCTTTATTTGCATTTTTTCTGACATAATCCATTATACTATTTTGTTTATTTCTTATTTCTTTTGTTAGGGTTTAGCGTTTTTACCATCACCTATCCTATCCTTTTCTCTAATTTGCTTTATGGTATATCTTATTATTTAGTTGATTGTTTTCTATTTTATTTAATTATTTGAACATTTCTCTATCCCTCTGTCTTACATATGTCCAATTCCATTTTGATGAAAAATAATTTTTATTTATTCTTTTAGCATAAAATCTTTTTATTATTTAATTGTTTAGTTGTTTTAATCATTTTTCTATTCTCCTCATTTTATTTCCTTCTCTTCTTCCCTTGATTCCTCTATAATCATTTATTCTTCTTCTCCAATTATCCTCTTATTTGCTTGATTTGCTTCAAAATTTGGTTTGTTTATTGTTAAAATAACTTCTCCTTCAAGCATCTCTAATTCTTTTGTAAAAATAATAAAAAATTATTAAAAAGAATAAAAATTTAATTTATAGCTACTGAGTTAAAAAATTTAAAAATATTGAAATTAATTTCTTAAATCTATCAATCAAACCCTTTAAAAGTATTAAAAAAGAAAATATACTAATAATTCATGCAAAAGCATGCAATATAAAGAAAGACTAATTATATAATAAGATTTATTTATAGTAAAGGAATAATAAAAAAATCAACTTAAAAATTAAATTCTTTAATAGTAGATGAATTATATTCGAATCAAGCTTTGTTTATGATCTTTTTCTTTATAAAAATATTTTGATTAAAAATTTAATGGATTATATATATCATTTGGAGTAAAACTCCAAATAATTAAAGAAATTTAAAAGGATGAAGAAGAATCAATATAATTAGTAGTAGAGAAGTTGGGAATCGAAGGTAAATTTAACTTTTAGTAAAGTAGAATAAAATTAAACTCAGAAAAATATTAAAATGAAATAGGTATTTGATTCAAATAAGATTGATGATGCAAAAAGATTTAAGATTGTTAAGTGATTGGTTAATATAAAATATATGACTTTACCTTTAAAAGAAACCATTTAACTAATAAAATATAGTAAAACATTTTTCTTTGAAAAAGATAATGATAATGCGTCTTGTCATGATTATTAAAAATAAAAAATTGGAAAAACTTAACCCTTTATTAGAACTGCGTCTGTAAATGAATAATAAATTTGAATTACAATGGATATAGATTTGTAATTAAAGATTTTAGTTGGACAAGAATAAATTAGGCATATTTATTAATTTTTACTTTGAGTCTTGTGCCTTTCCAAATGCTCATTTAGTGAATGTCATGAAGCTTGCTAAATAAAAAAATTGCAATTTGATAACTTGAATCTGACTGATAAAGTGAATTACTTTAATTATGATTTCTAAAATCATTAATCTAAAATAAACTTAGTAGTAATATAGTATGATGAAATATAAATAGTGTCAAGAAGTATTAAAATTATGAGATTTCCAAAATAATAAGTTAAATAGTACATTTATGGATTATAAAGATTTCATATTGTCAGTAGTAATATCAAGAGATAATAAATGAATAATATCAGGAAACAAATATAACTTTATAAAGATTTAAACTATAACAAATAATAAATTAAGGAGTAGATTAATTAGATTCAAATTAGCTGTAAAATCTGTAACAGTATCAAGTCATGGATAATATCAGAAATCAAAGATAAAACATAAAGATATTAAAATTTCAAACAGGCAGTTGTTTAACTTTAATAGAGCAAAATTAAATAATTTATTTTGTGATAATAAGCAATAATAAAGCGAATTATATCAAAAAATAATGACATGACTAAAGAAATATGGAATTTTAGAATGGAGAATTTATTTAAAAGTTAGTAGGACACTTTAATTTGTATCAAATGTAAATTTTTCTTTTTATAGTAAGTTGACAATTTTTTAATTTTTAATTAGACAATTTATATTATAAATCGATAATTTTAATTAAATAATATATATTTATATTCTAAATTAAAAAAAAATTTATCAAAAAAACATTTTAATTATATTAATTATTTTATTGCTTTTTATATTTAAAAAATATTTTAATCCTTATATAAAAGCTTTAATATTTAAAAAGAATTAAAAATTTTCTTTGTAAATATTTTAAAATTTTGATTTTGATTTATTGCTTAAATTAGTGTTTAAAATGATTTTAATTAAATAAATTACTATAAAATTTTTTATTCTTTAGATATATTTTTTAACTTAATTATTTACATTATTTTTTAACCTTTTGAAAATTAATTTTTTTTTCAATTTTAATAATTTATAATTTTTAATTTTACAATCTTAATTATAAAAAATATATAATGAAAGTATTTAAATATTTTAGATATCTATGATTTGAATCTTTAATATCTTTTACCTTGATTATTAAACTAATTTTAGAATTAATAATCAGTATAATTATTTTTAATTTAAAGCTAAAATTATTTTAACTTAATTTAAATTAGTGCATTTTTATTATTTTTTAAATTGATTATTAGTTTATTCCTATAGTTTATTACTTATATTTATACATTTTAGTGGTTTTTTACTTATGTAATATTAAATAGATTTATTTTTACAATTTTAATTTTATTTAAACTTATTTATATTTAATTTCTAAATGAATTTCATTAAATTTCTTAATTTTCTCTTAATTTTATTTATTTTTAATTAAGAAGTTGTATATTTATATTGACATAAAAAGGATTCTTAAGTAATCTAAAATAGTTAATTTAGATGGTGATTGCAAATTAGAGTTGTATTATATAGATATTGATATATTTTAGCCATTTTAGTAATTAGTTAATAATAGTTTATGTTTATAGCTCTGTTTATGTTATAATTATTTTTATATTATAATTGTACTTTTATTTTAACTATTTTTATTATATAAATGGAGCTAATTAATTGCTAACGTTGTAAGAAGAGTTATGATTAAATAAAAAGATCTACTAAGATACTTAATTGTGGTTGTGTTATATGCGTAAGATGTATTAGTGATGGATTAGAATATGATGATTAGTTCACTTGTAGAAATCATAGATCAGTTTTTAAGGGTTTGCTTTCTGAGTTAAAAGACTTTTATATTTATGGAAGCTTCCAGAAGCAGTTATAGGATTTTTCATTATAGGCTAATTTATAAGAGAAGCTTTAGAAATTTAAGAGTTCTTACAATAAGTTAAATTAGCACTATTTCAGATGCTTAAAAGTCATATAATCAACTTATAAGATATTAAGTAGCATTATCAATTAAACATGTAGTTAAGCAACTCGAAAGATATGTGAGGATTTATAGAAAAACATAAGTTAGTGTTCTTAAATAATTTCACCATTAAAAATGTAAATCACGAATCTAGAAAAGCTTTTGCATACTAGATACAAATCTTTCTAATAGTTCTAAGCTAGAATTAATATATTCACTTAAATTTAGTAAGAATAAGAACTAATAAAGCAAGAGATAACTAGATATGATTCAGCTGAAATTGATATATTTGATATGAATCATTTTAGTGAAAATTTAAAAGAAAACTGTTTTAACGTGATTAAATTTATAAGACAAAAGAAGACTGAATAAAGAACGGATTAGTTAAATATAGTAGATCTAGTAAATTAATATTTTCATTAAGATATTTAGTATGATTTCATGATTATTACAAATGAGAATGTTCCATAATTCGTGCGAAAGTTTAATAAGAGATAATAACAGGATAAAGAATGAAAGAGAATGCTTTTAATTAATCTAATATATGTCAAAATTTTGAGAATTTAAGTTAATTCAAGCTAAACTTAAATTGTTAATTAGTATAAAATTTGAATGAAATCATAATAGAATCAAGAACATTTAAAGAAATTGAATAAGCGTCTGCGAACGCGATTACAATATTGAATTATATGGAATTTAAATTTGAGTAATAAAATTATGAGGGAATTAGGATAAGGAATACAAATTTAAGTGGAGCAGTTTTTGAGGATTGTAATATGAGAAATGCAAATATCTAAGAGGATGCTTAAAAGATGCAAAATTAATAAATTGTATATTTGATGGAGCCAATTTCACTGATATTAACTTGAGATAACCTGATATATTTATTGGTCATACAAATATTGCTAAATCTGTAGCCACATCAAGTGGCTGTAAGTGAGTTGTATCAGGAAGTAGTGATTAAATGATAAAGATATGGAATTTAGAAATTAATTAGTTAAGATGTACATTCACTAGTCAAAAATCTATTATATATTCAGTTGCAATATCAAATGATAATAGATGAATAGTATCAGGTTCTAGTTCTCCTAACCACACTTTAAATATATGAGATATCTAAACAAATGATTTAAGGAGCACATCAGCAGATCATGTAGATTCCGTATGATCAGTAGCAATATCAAATGATAACTAATGAATAGTATCCGGAAGTGTTGATCATACAATAAAGATACGAAACATTGAAACTAATAAGTTAGGAAGAACATTGACAGGTCATACAGATTCCATATATTCAGTAACAATATCAAGTAACAGTAGATGAATAGTATCAGGAAGTAGAGATAAAACGATAAAAATATGGGATATATTAACTGGTTAATGTAATCAAAATTTAGCGGGACATTCAGATTGAATAGGATTTGTAATATTAAGTGCAGACATTAATTGGGTAATATCAGGAAGCAATGATAAGATAATTAAGATATGGGATTTTATGACAGGATATTGCATTAAAACGTTAACAGAACATACAGATAATTTAAGATCACTAGTTTTAAGCAACGACAATAATTTTATTGTATCGGGTAGCTGAGATAAAACAAAAAAAATGTGATATTTCCTAACAGGTGAGTGTGTAGTAACATTAAGAGGATAAGAAGGTGGAGTGAATACAATATCTTTAACAAAGGATAGTAAATGGGTGATATCAGGAGGAGAGGACAGAACAGTGAGAAAATGATTTGTATAGAGATTGCTTAAAAGGATATAAAATAAGTAAGAAATAAAAAAGGTAATTTAATTATTACATTGTAGGAATTGAATTAAATTGATTTATAGGAGAGATATGGCTTAGAAGAGGATAGATGTAGTTTTGAAAATATATAGGGGAGTGCGAGAGATCGGGAAATTTTAAGTTAGGAGCTAGAATGAAAGAGACTTAAAAAATTTTAAATTATAGAAATTAAGAAATTTTAAATTTAAAAGAGAATTTATCATACAATGATTAAAATTAAAAAATTACTTTTTAAAATTAGTAAAGAAACAAAGCAACTTATCATATTAAAAAAATATTTATTAAATTTGAAATATATAGAAAAAATACTAGGAAAATTAAGTAATAAAATAATAAGATTAAAAAAGAAAAATTGTAGTGATTTAAAAAGAAAAAAATAATCCAAAAATGTGTATGTTTGAAATAAAAGGTTTTCGGTTTTAAACTTAAAAATTAGAAAAAGATTTTTATAATAAAGAAGGATGAAAAATAAGGTTATAACATAACGTTAAAAGAAGAAATATATACTTCTATTTATGATATATCTGTTCGTATTCTAATAGACTCTTAAATCTTCTATATGATTTAAGATTTTCATGTTTATTTCTTTTGTAATAACACTCTATATTTTGATTTTATTCTTTTATTCTCTAATTCTTTAGAAAAAATATTACTTTCTTAGGATTATTTAAAATTTCCAGTATACATTTCAACTATCTCTTACGAAAAATTTGTTGAGTCAATATTTTTACTTGATGGATACTACATAATTTATCATAATTTTTTTCAATTATTGTTTTTTTATAATTTCAGCACCACTTCAATAAATTATTCCATATTAATTAAATAAATAATAATACTCAGATATCTCTTTTTATAGTATTGACTTAACTTTTTTAGATTATTTTTCTGAAGAAAAAGGAGTCTCAATTTAGTGTGTAACTTTCTAGCTTTTTTCTTCTTTCTTTTATGACCGCTTCTTAGAGATTAAAAGAATCTTTTTGAGTTTTTCTATTTTTCTTTTATGTATATTATTAAAAATATTAATAATTAGTTATAATACCAATACCATTGATTTAATAATCACTTTTAAATTTAGTTCAATTTATTCTTATTTGCTTTTGTTTCATCCTGCTAAGTTACCCATAGATTTCTTGCTATTTTTTTTCTACTGCTCCATCATTTTCTAATTTTTCTAATACGATGTGACTTATACTCCTTCTTGTAACTTCCTTTTTTTTATATTTTTTCTACTGTTATTACTTATGAAGTTATAATTCTTAGAAAATTTTGTTTCTAAATACTTTTCCTTATTTTTTTAAATATAGCTAATTCAGTTCTTTTTAATTAAATTTTTCTATCAATTTATTTTTAGTAATTTGTTATCATTTCTAGCTAAGATCTTTATCTCTTGCAAAAATAGCATCTTTGTGTCTTTCTCTATTTTCAGACTGGTATTTACTGCACCTTAATACCCGTAATATCTCCATTGGATTATTTTTTGAATAATATTTATTGTGTATATGATATAATCTTATTAATCTTCTTTTCTACCTATATTATTTACATATCCACTTTCAAAGATTCAAGTTTGTTGCATTTCCTTTTTAATTAGCTATTTTCTTGCTGATCCTTTACAGCATTTGATAATAAGTTCTTAATTTTTTCGTTTAGTTCCTTGATTAAGTTTTATAATTCTCAATTTAATAATTAAGATTAAAGGCTGTTTATATATTTTCTTTATTCTAAGTAGAAGTCTTTTATTTTTTATAAAAGCAAATTTTCTTTTATATATTCTGTTCATTAAATCAATAAAATGCATAGATCATTAGTATCAAAAGGCCAAACTTCTTTTAACTTAAAATTATAACTTTTTTATCCTATTTTATATGATAGATATCTTATTGCTGATTTTATTTCCATCCAAGAATATTCTATAGTGTAAAACTTTAAGTATAATAAATTGGTTATTTTTAAACTTCTATATGTTTTTTAATTATTACTTCCTTAATTTCAAGTTATACTATTATTTTATAATATTTTTTATTTATTTCTTTTTTTCTTTAATTTTTTCATCCTTTATTAGTTAATTATTAAAAAAGAGCGACTTTTTCTATATTATTCTATACCTAATTCAATTTTTCTTCCTAAAAACTGCAAATTAATTAAATTTTTATTTAATAATAAGGCTATTAGCTCTATCTGCAAATCTCTCTTTTCTTTTTCTTTCTCTTATAAATAGTCAACTTTTACCTATCATTATTTTAATATTTTATAAAGTTTTTAATATATTCATTATAACTTTCTTTCTAATCATTAAACTTTTCATATATTCAAATGCTCTGGAGTTTTTTATCTTCTTAAATTTTGTTAAACGCTGAGCAAATAAATTTTTGTAAACTTTTTATTTTTAATATTGTTTATTACTCCTTACATATTTAATTTTAATATTATACGCTAATTTCTAAACTCTCTTTTCTTATGTTTGAAATTACTTACCACTATAATTTCATAATTTGCTTTTGTATAGCTTTCTTATTCCTTTTCTTGAATATCTACGATAATTTAAACTGTAAATATTTAACATTTTTTCTTTTTAAATCATAGAACATCTACTAACATTTAACTTTTAATTATCTTTATGAAACTGAAATATTTTACAACTTTATATTTAATTCAACTTTTTATTTCTTTTTATACTTTAAATATCATTCTTTAATCTGCTAAATTTACATATTGAAATATTTATATTCTTCCTAAATTTTCTGTATAATGAAAATAATAAGATAAAACTTTATCGCCTTTTTACATTTTTTAATTTAATTTATAAATTTTTTCCTTTTTAAATTTTCAAAGTATTACGTTATCTTTTATCAAATTTCTATTTACACTTTTTAACTTACTTTCAATTCACTTTTTCTTTTCTTTGAACTATAAATTCTTAAGTTATTTCATTTTTTAATTTTTTCATTGTATAAACGATTTAAAAATTGCTAAATTTGCTAATAATTAAATGGTTCATTTCTTATTCTACTATTTATTATTATTTTCAATCAATAAAGTTTTATTTATTTTACTTTCTTTAATTTAAATCATTTTTTCTACTTTCTTTACCTTTTAATTTCTTTCTAATTTTTATTACACTTTTTCTTACTAATTTTTTTACTCTTATATTTAATTTTTTATATTCTGTGTTTTCATCAACTTTTCATCAATAAAAAATTTCTCTAATAAATAGCCTAAATTTAGAACATATATTCTATTATACTCTATTCTTATCCTATTTATCATTCTTTCTATTTAGAGATTCTATGTGCTTTATAAATTTTAACTATAAATGTTCTTATTTGCTTATAATATTAGAAAATTAAATATTTCATTTTTTTTCATACTATGAATCTCTTTTTTTAGACATACTTTAACTTTTTTATTAATTTATTAAGATAAAAATTAAGATTATTAAATTATTTTAATAAGAGTATGTTATTCAACACAATTTCTTTCACTACTCTGCTACATCTATACTTTTATTACTAGCTATTCTTTCTTCGCATTTCTTTTCATCTTAAACTTAGATTTCGCATTAAGATTATTCTAATGTTAAATCAGCTTGCTAAGAATTCTACACTTCATTTTACTATTAAGATTCTTCAAGAGTCTCCACAATTGTCTTTAAATCAGCTGTCTTTTTATAAAAACTTTATGAAACTTACGGTTACTTAAACTTGCTTATTTTTTATTTATTTTGCTTGCCTTTTTCAATCTTTTATGACTGTATAATTTTGATTTTAACTAAATCTAAGACTATATTTATTAATAAAATGAACTATTATTTGATTAATAGGATTATTATGTCTGATTTGAATAGTTTTAGGCTTTAATTTCTTCTTGATGACTATTTTATTTATAAAAAAGATATAAATTTTAAAGATTAAGCAACTGACTTAAACTATTTTAGAGTTTCTAATTATCAACCAATATAAAAAAAAATCACAATAAAAGAGAGGTAAATGCTTAAGCTTAAAATAAGCATTGAATATAAATTTGATTTATAATTCTAAAGAAGTATCTTAAAAGTATTTTAGTAAATAAATGTCTATTTTATAACTGAAAATATTGATAATATTTTCCTCTATTAAATAATTTTATATTTCCTTTCATTTAAGATTATTATTATTATTATTTTACTTAGATTTAATCTATCTATTCTCTATTTACAACTAATTTTAATTTAAGGATCAAATCTTAAATCTATGCTTCTATAAATTTTTTAAAGGAAATTAAATTTTAATTTATAAAATAAGGTATAAATTAAAAAAAAAGCATTAAGGATTTCTTTAATAACTCAATTAAGAAAAAAAATTTTATTTTTTATTTGCAAAAGAGTAAATTTAATAATAATAATAATAATAATTAATTAAAGTGATACCACCTTTCATTAGGATCATCACTGATATAATGTTTATAAATGTTAAAAAAAAGGAATTCTGGATATATTCTTCATAGTCTTCTTCTGTCTTATGCTTCATTATTACATATCGACTATTACTTTTTTCTCCAGGTTTTATTATAGGAATTTGGTTAAAATCTAGTTCTTTTCCAATTATTTACTAGGGTCTAAATCATATATTTTCTTCAGGACCGATTTACTAATTTTTTACGTTTGTTATCTTAAGTCTATAAATTTTACCCTCTTGAGTAACATACAATCTGCTTAATTTATTTAGTGTTTTTTAAATTCTTTTATTCTCTTCATTTTGCTTATTTTAATATTTCCAGCATTGTCTTACAAAATGACCAGGTTTTCTGCAGAACCAGCATTTAGGTTTTTCCTTCATTCTATTTCTTTTTGCTGGCTCTATATCCATAGGATCGTTGTGAGAGAGATTTTTTAGAAATAGACTCTCAGTAATCTCAGCGAATTAGTTTAATTTTTCTTCTGTCTGCTTGATTCTCTAGTTAAATTCTAATAACTAAGGATGATTGCTGAGTTCAGTCTTGTAGTTACTATTTTCTTATCTTAGCGTGTTCACATTATTGATCAGGCATTAGATTTATTCTTTCAGTGAATTAAGCTGTATGGAAAGTTCGTTATTATCATTTTGCATTTTTAGAGGTTTTCAAAAATTATTTTCTGAGGATCTAATAAATCTTAGGAAGAAGAGTGAGTTAGTTAAAGCTAAGACATGGTTAGAGATGATGCTATAGGTTTTCTCTCCTACTCTGAGGAGTTGGTAAAAAAACCTTTCTTAAAGCCAGCCATTTTTTGTATATAAAATAATATGTGATATTTTAGAGAATAACTCTAGTATAATTCTACTTCGTCGTTTCCTCCTAACGTATCTATGCTTAGTATGCATACAAATTTATTAAATTCTTAGATAGATATTAAAAGTCCTTTTTATAATTTTACTTTTTGCTTTTACTTATTAATTCACTTTACTCTACTTAAAGATTAGAATATTAGTTGAATTTTAAAAAAGAAGAGATAAAATAAAATAAAATAAAATCTAAATATCACATGACTTAAAGATAGAAATAAGCATGCAAAAATTGATTAATTAATGGAAAGCATAAAAATAAAAATGGTTATAGAAATTAGCCTTTTAGGTAATAAAAGATTCATGAGTCTTAGATTTTTTTACCTAGGTAGCATTATTACAAATGATAGAAATAGAAAGAACATTTTATTACATAAGCTCAAAAGGAATATTTTACTTAAATATTTAGCTTGAGCTTTCTATTGTATAAATAGGTATAACATAAGATAAATTTAAAAATAATTAAATAAAAGCGAAGTTATATTCTCGCATAATGATATATAATTTTCGTTTATTTATCAATTAAGAAAGCTAATACTTTATAATTATTAATCTAATAATAGCCATTATAAGATTTAAATAGTTTTAAATAGAATCTGAAAGTTTGGATACTAAAATTTTTAAATCTCCAGAGAAGTTTGAAATATTCTTCTTTTTCTATAAATTTAAAATGTGTGCAGAGTATCTTAAACTTTACTTATACTTAAAAATAATAGATATTTGCATGATTTATGTATATGCTTAATTATTTATTTATTTTTTT
Organism: Loxodes magnus; assembly: GCA_946699065.1. Lineage (NCBI taxonomy): Eukaryota > Ciliophora > Karyorelictea > Loxodida > Loxodidae > Loxodes > Loxodes magnus. The sequence continues at coordinate 17,808 of CAMPDV010002536.1, read as the reverse complement.
AATTTGATATGAAATAAGAAAGTACTTCTAAGATAAAGATTTCTTTTTTAAGGATTCAATCACTTAAAATATCATTCAGCATTATACTTTAAGCAGATTTAAAAATAGAAAAAGAGCTTATGAAAAAAATTATTTTAAGGTGAGAAAGAGAGTAAATTGTATTAAATTTATTTGATTTTCTGATTTTCTTATGATTTAAATGTAATAAACTTCATAGAGATAGAAGAAATAAATTTTAAGTATGATTTATACTAGAGTATTTAATTAATTTTATATGATTATAGATTTTATAATCATTGTAACTTTGTTTATGAAGTTTTATTAACAAAAATAATTTTTATTTTAATAGATTTTATTTACAATTAATACAACCTTATTAAGTTTAAAAAAAAAAGCGAACAGAAGTTTTTCTTTAAACACCTGTATAAAAGAGATCAAAAAATAGCTAAATAAATGCTAAAGTATAAAAATTTTAAAAATAAATATATTAGATTAAGCTTTATTCCTTGCAATCAAATAGAAATCCTCTAAGAATTTTAATTTTTCTTTATATTTTAGATTAAAATAGTTTATTATTTTCAAAGAATAAAAATAACTTAAATATTTATAAAAAATTAATTTCTCATATTTTTCTCAGTTATTTTCTATTTCAAGCTAACTTAAAATACTAGATTTTCTAAAAGGATAAAAGCATATATGTTTAATGGATTGAGATAAAAATAGTTTTATTTAGATCTATAAAATAAAGATAATTATAGAATCATAAAGTTTTAGTGTATCTAAGAGATTATATATTATCATTTTGCTTTATATTTATTAGTAAATTATAAACCTTATATTATCTTAAATTTTTAATAATTTTTAGCTTAACTCCTATTTAATATTATCTTCTCTTTAATTTAAAAGAAATATCTTATTATATTAAATAATCTGATTAAGAGTTTAAGGTATTACCTTAATATTTACAACTAATATTATAATTAGTATTTTTCTCTAATTAACATGTTTGCAAATATAAGTTTTCAATCTCAACAAAATTTACTATATAAAATCTCTTTAACTTAATACTTTAAAAAACACTTAATTTAATAATTGTAAGTTAAATAGATAAAAGCTATTAATATTAAAAGTTATTTAAATAATTTAATTAGTAAGAATCAATTTTATTCCCTTACTATTAAATTAAAATTTTATAATCTACTATAATTACTAAAAGTAAAAGTTTCTAAATCTTTTTATTTTTTATAAATTAATAATATTTTTCAGCAAAAATTTGATTTAACTAATTCTAGAAATTAAGAAATTTATCATTAAAGTATTTGATAACAAATCAAGATTTTAGAATATTAAATTAAAAATTTAAATCTTGCTAAAAAATTTAATTTTTAGGTATAAATTAGTTATGTTTTCTTTTTGGAATTAATTGAGATTTCACATATAATTTTTATTTACAAATTTACATTTCATTTGTTTAATATATAGAGTTAAAACAAAACTTTTATATATAAAATTTCATTTTTATCGTATTAAATAAGCATTATGCTCTTTATGAATTATTTACTGTAAGTAAATCTTATATTATTTATTATTAAATATCTAAAAAGTATACAGACAGCGGGGATCGAACCCGCGACCTACTGCGTGTGAAGCAGTCGTCATAGCCACTAGACCATGTCTGCGTATAATATTAAGCTATGAACTTGCTTAAATTCATAAAATTTAAATAACATTTCTTAATTTTTTATCTTCCATTTTTAATTAGCTTGCTCTTATCTTACCAGGCTATCAACATCTATGAAGAATATAAACTTTTATTTCAAAAATTTTAGAATTCTAAATTTTTAAGTTTCTCATAGTATTATAATATGATTGGCTTGTTAAGCTATATCTATAAATAGAATAAGTTTCGTAATTAACATTGCGACTTGAAGAAATAAATTTCAAGCCAAAAATATTAAGTTTTAGCTAACCTAAAGTAACTCATAATTAAGAAAAAATAGATGAACTAACTTGACAATTTAAACTGACTTAGCAATTTAGTTGATATTAATTATTTTATTATGCAATTATCATTCTATATAATGTAAAGTATTTTAGCCTTTATTCGAGCAAACTCTTTGCTTTTTATTCAAAGGATATATATTTAAGTCGAAGTAATTGATTTAATTATGAAGTTTTAGAAAAAGTGATGTTATATCTGAAGAGAATAGTTAGAACCAAATTACATTTTTTTAATTTCGAAAATCTTTAAATTTGATTAAACAAACAACTATGAGAAATAATTACCAGCTTTAGAAAAAATTTTTATAATATTTTTGCTCTTAAAAAGTAGCATCTAAGTATATATCTAGAATTAAAATAATAAATAAATAATAATATCCTTAATATAGAAATATTAATAATTAAGATATAATAGAGTATATACCTTTTAAAAGAGTTAATTAAGAATGAAGGAAGATATAATTGTGATTAATATAAATAAAAATCTTTCTAGTACTTGTTATTTTAAGAAATTTATTTCATTTTAATTAAATCCAAAGATTAAAAACATTAAAATAAACCTTATAGCTTTCTGAAAATAACGAATAAGCTTGTTTAGATATGTAAACTATAAAAAGTTAAGTTTAAGTTTGTCAAGTTAAGATAAAAGTCTTCAATAAATTAATGAACTTCCAATTAAAATTTTAGGATTTAAGCTTTTAATTATTAAATCTTTCAACTAAGGGACAAAATCACTTTTAGCTTTTTTATTTTTTAATTAAAGAATTTTTCCTTTAATTTTCCTTTATTAAAGTAGTATATTAGATTTTTTTACATTTATTATTTAAATAAATTTTGGTTATAACAAAAAATTAACTTTAACCAAATAGATCTTTAAATTTAAATTTTTTATATAAAGAAATTGTTAACTCATAATGTAGACTTTTCTCTTTTCTTTTCATTTTCAAATTTATCTTCAACACTTTGCTCCTAATCATATAAAGCTTCATCTATTTAGATTTATCTTCTTTCTTTTTCCTTAAAGATATTACTTTTAGAGCTACTCTGTAGAACTTCTTTTTATCAAATTTACCAAATAGGTGAAAGGGATTTTTCATAATTTTTAGGAGATATTTCTTCCTCTATATTTAGGATTCCCATGCTTAAAAATGCTATTTTGCATTTCAAAACTTCTGGTAAATTATTTTTTATATAAAAACTAATTGCACTTATTATTCTTAACATTGTGTTAGAGATAAAGCTTAAACATAAAATTATTTTTATCAAATGAAAATCTTCACAAGTTAGCTATTTTTCATCTAGATACTTTTTAAAATTGCAATAAGTTAGCTAGTTTTATTAGTATTAATAAAGTAAATTCTCGTTATTTTTGCACTAAAATGTCCATCTGAACTAATAAGTTTCGTCTAGATCAAAGATAGTTATCATAATTTAATATTTCCTTTACAACTTATAGCCTATTATACTGTTTATGATGCTACTAACTATAAAGAACTTATGAAGATTCTTTCGTTTTCAGTATATTACTCCAAATATACTCTAAATATTTATACTATTGCATGGTTTATATTAAAGGAGAGAAAGATCAGTATCCAATAGTTTAGCTTTATATAGCAGCTAGGCTGAGTTTTTTAAGTGTAATAGAATAAAATAATCAAAGTTAGTAAATAAAAGATAGCATGGATCTTCTTACTTTATTATTCGATAAGCAGATTCATTACTATCAATAACATCTTAAATAATATATATACCACTAGGTAGCTTTTCTTTAATTTTATTTTCATAAAGTATCCATAAAGTTCTTTTCACATCAAAACTGTTCTTGTTCCAAGAAGTGTATAAAGAATGAAACAGATAGAACATAAAATCACGAAAAAAGATGAGTTACTTATCAGCATTTTCAATTACAATCTTTATAATGAAAAGATTCTGAAAATTCTATAGTTCTATTTTTATTGCTATCTACTCCATCATCACAAATAAATAAATCCATAAAATTTCAATTTAAAGGAAGAAAGAAGCTGTATGTCAAAAGTGGGGAAAATAGTATGAAAAACTTCCTATTAACTACAAAGCATATACTTTGAAAATTCTAACTTCTTTAAAACGGATAGAAAGCTTAAAAGTCAAATAATAGCAATAGCACAAGCTACTTATTGATTAGATTATTATTTATTGTAAGATTATCCAAAGACATTTATAAAATCTAACTTAGCGCAATTTTTGATAAATTCTACAATATAACCGTAACCAGAAATGTCAGATTCTATTGAAATTATCTAAAAAAATACAGAATTAAATGAAACATATAAATGAAGTCTCAGGTTAACATTACAAGCACTTTTTGAAGTATATCAACTTTGTAATTTCTTTAAAATTTAATTTCTCATAAGGAAAGAATTGTAAGCAGAAATAATAAAGCAAGCAACACCGCAATTTTTACAATAAATCCTTTCTTAAATTTTTATCTATCTCTTTCTTTAAATGGACAAGGTGAATATCAGCTGTCTTCGAAAATTTCAGTGCTTCCATCTCCTCACATAAAAGGAGTTTTATAATAAAAAATCACATCACAAAAAATACAGTAAGATCCAATTTATTAAAGGGATCAGGTTCCTTAATCATTTTTTCTATAATTAAAAATTGCTCATGGCAAAAATTCTATCGTTAGTGGAATCTTTGATACTTACTTTCCCAGTAGCTCCTATAAAATTAACTCTTCTTATTTTTTTTATGATATTATCTTAATTAGTGTAATTTTCCCCTGATTCGATCAAATTTTTTAAAGCATATGCTCCTAGCAAAACACCATCGAATTTATTAAATATGTAGTTAGATACTGTAGAAGTTTTAAAATATTCTTGTATTTAATTTTTTATAGACTATCCAAATTCACCTATTTCTCCAATAAATCAAATTAAATTGCTCCTTTTAAGACAGTTTAAATTTTATAGATTTCTTCTCCTTTTTCTAAAAAATGCTAATTTAACCAACCAAAGACTAATATTTCAAAGTCTCCTTTCCTTGCTCCCAAGTCATAGAAATATCTTAGTTAGTATTTAACATCATCATCATAAATCTCTATTAGTACACTCTTGTTTTCTTATATATCTCTTATACCACTAATTTTCAGGTATCATTTTGACTTTATGAGCTGATATAGTTAATTTATCTTAGTTAATTTACTATATTTATATTAAAATGATCAGCTTCTTTTTAAAATTAGTTATAGATACCCTTAGATCATGTATTGTCTTTATAAATAAATACTATATTTTTCCATCCTTATATTTTACATATTCATGATATCAAAATCGTTAGGTAAGGATCAGAAAAATTGTGCGAACGAAAAATGGGAATCTTTTATATAAGATAAATCAGGAGCAGCATTATTTATAGAATGAATTTCCTTTAAAATACCAAAAATTTATTGAATAACTAGTTCAACACAGTAAAGCTAATATTCTATCTTATTTTTATTGAATAGTTAGCCAACATTTAATCCTATAAATCCATTTAAGTTAAATTTACCTACTAAATCTCAAGCCAATCATGAGTTTTATAAGTTCATAATAAATGCTTTGATAGTTATCTTCTTTTATAAGAGTTAATTTAGGAAAGCTTCAAAGTTATAGTTAATAGTACTATAAAACTTAGAAATCCCTTTTAACTAAATTTCTTCGAAGATTATTGAGAACTAAAGATTCTAATTAGAGAAATTTGGAATATATCATAAGTATTCCATATTTTTCAGTCTTTAGTTTATGATAAGGAGTTCTTTTTAAGAGTACTAATCAGTAAAATATCCTATAGATTTTCACTTAAATTAAACTAGAAAATGTACCACTACTTCGGTAATTGATTCAGTTGAAGGTAAAATAAAATGGGTGAATTAATTTCATTTCGTTTTCTTGAGTTACTCTTTGGCTACCAAATGAATAATCTTTTATTAATTGCAAAAAATGGAAACTAAATAAGTGATTTTATAATTTTCAGTCATTTCGATAATAATATCGAACTTTTACTTAGCCCATTCTTAGGTAAAATTTCAGTTCTAATTTTTGAGAAGAATATCTTTTTCAGTCTCCTAAAACTAGATTGAAAAGTGGTAATTATTATTTTAAAATTGATAGCTAATATTCTTTAAATTCTGGTTATAATAATAGTCTAAATTGCTTGCAAATTGAATGTTATAACTTTATAAATCTTGGCTTGCATCTTAATCATATAGATAAAGAATTTTTAATCCCTTAGTTTAGATAAAGAAGGAAATAGTACATAAAGGTAATACTTTATGTGCCATTTTAATCTAAAGGACTTAGTTAGTTAACTAATAAAATAAATAATTAACTTCTAAACTTTCTTATTTTATACTTAGCTTTAAGCTTCTTTCTCCTTAATATTAATGAAAGCATAAGTCTTAATTTATAAAGTTAATCTTAAGATATTCTACTTGTTAGGGTAAGTTTTAGTAACAATTCTTACAATTTAGTTATAAGATTTTTCTTACTTTGCTGAAAGGTTATATTTGAAGTATTATTAATTTCATAAATAAAGAGATATAGAGTCTTAAAAATAAGTAGATTTGCTAACATAAAATAAGCATAGTGTTAATTAATTTATAAAGAAGCTAAATTTTTAACTTTAGGTATGACTAAACATTTTTATAGGGTTAGTAAAGAAAAATAATCTAAAATAGATATTTTCAATATAAATTTTAAATAAAAGCTTTATAACTTTCTTAAGCAATGCTTTTGCCTCTTTTGAACAATAAGCTTTTAATTGTTAAGTTTATAGGTGAAAGATTATTAATTTTAGAATTTACAAAAATACAAAAGTTAGCTAGATTTATAAAATAAATCTTGCTATATTTAGCTACTAAAGAGAAATAAACATTTCACATTATATCTAATTAAAACTGAAATTAGTAGATAAATCAAAATATAAGGAAATTAAATTATCAAAAGAATATATAACACATATAAGTTAGATTATCTAAGAAAATAAATTAATAAGAGCAAACAAATTATTTTTACTTCTAAATTAAACTAGGAATAAAATTAAATTTAGCTATTTAATTTGGAAGCCTCAAAGGAAAATAATAAAAACCAATAGATTTTATAAACGAAAAATGAATTACAAGAGTAATTAGATGCTTATTTTTAAGTATTATCAAAAATAGAAGCTATGCTTTAATTTCGAATCTCTATCTAATTTAACTAAAATACTTATAATTAGTTTAGTATTGCTTTGATAATATGGATGAACAATTAATAAGCTTTCACATTTAGATAAAAAAATCATAAGTCTATTTAAATAGATTTAGAAAGTTATAAATAATAATTAAAGGATATTATTATTTCTTTTGAATAAAAAACCATATCCTGTATAATTTTTAATTTAAAGGAATAAAATAGTTTAAAAATATCATAGGCTAATTAAAAATATTTTAAAGATAAATAAAAGTTTATTTAGATTGTATAAAAAACCGAAAGATGCTGACTAAGAAAAATCTTAAAATAAAAAGGATCTGAGCCTTGCTAGATCCAGACTAAAAATATTAATTATTTATATAATTTACTTTAAAGAAAAAAATAAAAAATTAGAAATTTTCCTTATTGAATAAAAATTAATTTCTATCAATTTTATCTTGCCTTGCTTACTAGAATCACTCATATACTTTTAAGAAAAAAAGGAAAATTGAATTAAGGAATACAAAGGTATGAAATATTAAAGCTAAATAATTAAAATAATATAATGGTATATACATAAAAACGTATGTAAAAGATAATAATTATATTGTATGCTATATTATTAATAATTTTAAAATACTCTAATATTCAATTATAAGCTTATTTAAACAAGACATTGATATATATGAACTTTAAATATCTATAATACTCAAATAATTATTAATAATTAAGCATACATTTTAATATTTCTACCTATTCATAATAAATATAATCTAACCTAAAATATATTTTATGAAATTATCCTTTTAACCATCTATTTAAATTTTGTTTTTTGGGTAAAATAATATTCCATACTTAGAGTTTAAATAATAAATATAGATGTTTTCAAAAATATGATTGCATTAGCTGAAAAAACTAATAGATAAATAAAAAGAGTTCTAAGAAAATTTAATTAATTTTATCTAGTTAAATATTTTATCTTAACTAAATAGATAAACATAAATACATTTTAAATTAATTATTTATAGTAAAATTAAAACTAAATTTACAACTAAAATAAACTAGAAACTTATTATTATTTTATTATTTTTAATTCAAAAATTAGATCTTATTATCACAAATTCAACTATTTTCAACCTTTAAGTGTGAATAAAATATTAATATTCATTTTAAAAGGATTATTTTTTTCAATAAAGGAATTATCTAAAATACTTTAAACTTATTTTAAATTACAAGTGTCTAACTTATTTTATAAATAACTATTTATTAATCATATAATATTTTCAAAATTTCTATTAAGAATTAACAACAAAAAATTAGCTATCTAGTGTTTATTTAATCAAAAGACTATAAAATTTATAATATAAAATATAGTCGTTTTATATTAAATTAATTTAAGTATTATTTATATAAAAAATGAATATTTAAGCTCTAAGGAAATATAGCAATTCCATCTCCTACATGCCGCCACACCCGGAAGGAGCTGTAGTCAAGAAATCCTCAAGGCATGTAAGAGCTTAAAACAAAACGTGAAGTTACATAACTCTTTCAACGGAAAAAACACATATATTAAGACTCTGCAAACTACATGGAGGAAGTATGAAGAGAAAAAAAACCCCAAAACGGAAACGCATATAAGAAAAAAGAAACATATCAAGCCATCATCCCTAAAACGAATACGACTAAATTCTTTCAGTAGTGGGAAACGAAAATGAAAAATTGGCATAAACGGACTTTGAAAATGCCCAAGTGATCATCGAAAAATGAGTAGGGGCAGCCTACTCTAATAACTATTTAAAAAATAGTACAAAAGACAAAAAGTTAACCCAGCTGAACTTGAAGAAGATGAAGTTATCCTAGCCTTTTTCAACTATCTAAAGAGAAATTTTGGAGAAAACATAGCGAGAGTTCAAATTCTACCATCGGGGATAATATTTATAGGATTTAAAAATGAATAAGCTCATAAGTAATATAGAATAGATCAAAAATGAAAGTATAAAAATCTTATAATCCCAACGGAGTAACGAAATATTGAAGAGTACTACAATATAAAAAACTACGCAATAAGATGAACGCTAGACATAAATGCAAGTTTGAACTAAGTAGAAACTGAACTACAGAAATATGGTAGAATCACATATCTCAAGAGTGGAAACAATTAAAGGAGAAACATGGGTGAATGTAAGAATGACAACATACTTAGAAATAAATGACTTTAAAAAGGATGAGCAGATCCCCGAATAAATTGACATAGGAGGAACAAAAACATGGGTGAGTCATCCGGCAAAATGAAAATGCTAAGAGTGTATAAAAATGGACACAGCAAATAACAGTGCTTGAGAAAGAATGCCATAATGGAAACTGTCGAAAGAGCTGAATAAGTCTAAATAAACATTATGATGCTAGAAATCAGAAATAACATGCCATGCTAAGAAGAATAACTGGAGATAGTAGAGGAAGCTAAGGAAGAAAACATGGTGAAAGCATAAATATTTTCTTAGAACATACTCTGAATTTAGAATTAAAAAATAAAACATAAACAAAGAGGAGACTTTTTCAAATCTAGAGCTTATATAATAAAAGGTCAGTAATAGGAAAAATTAAATAAGTAGTCAAACTAATTGATCAACACCGCTTTAAAATAGGAAATATGACAAAAAAAATGTGAAACAAAAAGAAGCATTGAGAAAGAAGCGAGCATTTATAATAAATTTCCCTAAACTCAGAAGAAAGAAAAATGATATGGAAGAAAAAAGCAAACATTAAAAACTAGTACATTCAAACTTAAAAATATCAGACCTCACTAGAAAGATATGGTTTTCAAATAACTAAAGAAAATAAAAAATAAATTAGAGAGGAAGAAAAAGATAAACCAAAATAGGAAGAAAATAACTGCATATGAAAAGAAATAAACATAGGTACTGCAAACATCAGAGGGATAAAGTCAAACAAACAAGAACTTAATAGATATATGCAAAAAAATAAATAGATATCATGGCTATACAAGAAATATTTATGGACTAAATCAATGAAATGCCTTATATTTTTGAATATAGAGCTATATTAAAACCAGGAAAAAAACATAGCAAAGGAGTAGCTTTTTATCTGAAAGAGGGAGATTCTAAGCAGTGTCAAGAAGATGGACATATTAGGCATAGACTAAAATATATTGGTCTAGGGAGGAAGAATATTAGGACTAACAATAGATAAAAAATAGCAATCATAAACGTATATGCGCAATTAACATAAGATTCTAATCAATTACATTTATTCTATGAGTGTCTAAAATAATTTATATTAACAGCGAAAAGTCGGAAAAAATAAAGATCTGGAAAAACAGATTGAAGAACTAGCTTAAGAACAGCAAGAGCATTTAGAAGATGAGGAAATACATGCTCCTAGAAACTTAAACAAGGCTGCAATGAATATCAGAATTGACGAATTCGATAGGCAACTGGAAATATTATACGAATCGAATGAAAATATTCATATCAAATTGGAAAAATTAGAGACAAGTGTAAAATAATAGGCTATGCAATCTATCCCAATGGAGACTGAATAAGAGAATAATAAGCCAATTGAACAAACTAAAGAGAAAATATTTAGGGAAAAATGTTACATCTGCAGGAGAACAGACCACCTATGGAGACGATGCTAGAAGAGAAAGGAGATTTAATAGAAAATATGGAATGACCTAACCTAATTTTAATCACCAGGAATCTAGAAATTTATAAGAAGAAAGCAAGCTATATGAATAGACAACCATTCCGAAAACTTGACAGTGAAGGGAGGAGAAGACCACCTAGAGATCAAGTTCCTATTGATTGGATAGGGAAGTAGGAAGCTTTTAAGTAGACGATCCTTCTTTAACACTTTAATTTAATTTAATTTAATTAAACAGCAAAAAGTAAATGAATGTATGTCATATAGTGGGAGATTTTAACGCATATATTCCTTAATTTCTACCTGGTGAATTGAAAAATGCAGGGAAAAGTCTACAAAACTTAATGAGAGAATACTAATTAGAATGCAGAGACCCAACACATGATCCAACTTATATCTCTTCATAGGGATAAGGAAGATTTAAGATAGATATTATCTTACAGATTAATACATAACCCCGAATATTATTACAACAAAATTTTATTAAAAATGATCAATTGGAGATCATCAACCAGGTAAAATCTCATAAAAATTAGAGACTAATAAATAAATAACTTCTAACAAAAAAAATCTTTTTTTTAAAAGCTAAAGCAAGAAAAATTTCAAGATAAATTCAAATAATGGGTAGAAAGTATAGATCTTGAGGAACTAGGTAACTTGAACAATGATGAATGCTATGATAAATGATAAAAACTGATCAACGAAGGAGCTCTAAAAACATGTCTCATAACTAACTAAAGAAGGATATATTAATACACAGAGGAAACAAAAACTCAAGAAAGAATTCTAAAAATAGGCTAAAAGTCAAAATCCTAACTAAACAAGGACATTAACAGCTCCCTCATGAAATTAAATTGAGAGAGGAAGCAAATAAGAAATTTAGAAGACAGGAAAAAAAGATAGACGAAACTAATTCAATATATATTAAGATAAAAGCAATCAAGGAAATGCAAACGAAACATGAAAAGGTCTAAAAAGATAATTTAAATAAAGAAATAACACATCAGGAAGCTTTAATTGATAAATAAGATATGGAAGATTCAAAGAGAGCTGATAAGTGCTATACAGAAATGGGAATAATAAACTACCAGAAATGTTTAAGAACAGAAACAAGATAGAGGTGAAAGAGGAAGACTTTGAACGTATTATAGGAAAACTACCTTAATGAAAAGCTACAGGACCAGATAAAATTCAAGTAAGAGCAATAAAAGCTGGAGGGAAGAAGCTAATAAAAATGACAGCTAAGCTGGCTTAAAGAATAGTATAGGGCTGGAGTCATACCTAGAAAAATTAAAGAAAGTTATATCACACTTATTCATAAAAAAAGGAAAGATATAAGAGCCTCTAAATTATAGGCCTATATTGTTACTAAATCATATGCTAAAAATAATAGATATATGATTATTTGAACAATTAAGCCCATACCATATAAGGTGTGATGACGAACTATAATATGGCTTTAAATAAGGTAAATCCTGCTCGTAATAAATTTTTAACTTAAGAACTGCATAAGAGTGGCTCCATGTAAATAATTTAGAAACTATAATAATTTTCATCGACATTAAGAAAGTCTTTGATTCTGTTGTAAGAGAAGACATATGAAAAGCCTTAAATGATATTTAAGTAACGGAATAATTAATAAAACTCATGGCTGATATATACAAAGAAGAAGATATAAGATTAAAAATAAATGATCTACTATCAGAGAGATTTGCAACAGAAAAAGGAGTAAAACAAGGAAGTTCGTGTTCTCCAAGGATGTTTAAAATTGTAGTAAACAGATTATTACGCGAGTTAAGACAAAAGAGAGTAGGAATAACTATAAATATAGAAAATGATTTCTGAAATGATAAAAGATATGTAGGAGCGTTGGCATATGTAGACGACATAGTAATGATGGTCAGCATAGATCAGTTGTAAGAAATGAATGAAATCCATTTGTAATGGTCAGAGTAATGCAACATGTAAATCGCAGATAAAGCAAAATGAATGTTGTGAAATGGGAATCTAATGTAGAATAAACAAATAATAAAAATAAATGAAATTTTAATAGAAAGAGTAAAACAATTTAAGTATCTAGAACATTGAATACAAGAAAATATATCATATCAAGTGCACCTAGAATTACGACTAATGGAATGTCAAAAATCTTAAGTCTGAATTCTGAATAAACTGACAATACAAAAAGGTATTACGCCCTATAACGCGTCAACGATATAAAAAACGTACATGAATCAAATATTTGGTTACGGAAGCGAATGTATTCCTTTTATTAAAGAGATAATAGGATACGAAATACTCAATAAACTAGAAATCATACAGAGTAGAACGCTAAGGGCCCTAATATATGCACCGTTTTTCGTATAGAATGAAATACTAGAATATGAACTGTACTATACAAAACTACAATTTTACCTATGGAAGCGTATGCTATTATTTAGGAGACAGTTACTACTTATCTAAAACGTTACTTTAGATGGATGGATGTGTTAATTAGCTAAAAGAGCAATTTTATATTTGAAATATATTCATAAAAAGTAATGGAGACTATATAATTGAACAATCAAATTCTTACATAAGATAACTGAGAAGATAAAAAGATAAAAATATAATCTGATAATAAATAAGATTCCATAACTGAATAAAAGCATTAGAAAGAACGAATAATATGATTACATGCTTTAGCTACTGTAATAAATGGATGGAAAGCTATATCTGAGGACCACCGAATTATCTCAAATATAATAAGCGCAGAAAATAAGAAATTTGTTATTTATTTAGAATACGCACAAAATGTGATGGATCAGCTAAAAAATTTAAGGAGAGACATCTTATTGAAAACGCCATATACAGTATTGTTAAATGTATGAAGAAAATGAAATACATATCATTGAGGTATGTGAATAATACAAAGAAGAAAGAAGTTAATTTCAGGAATAAATAAACAAGCTATACAGAGAAAACAGTTAAGAAATAGTATTTCTTCCATAACTCTAACTAAAAGAAATAATATGAGAAAATCACAAATTCGAATAATGATTACGTTCGATAAAAGAAATTTTTAGAAATCAAATAGACTTAAGAACAAAAGATTTTATAAAAGGAATATTGATTAAGAGAAGATAAGGCTAAATAGAATAAACTCTTCCATAATAAAAAATAATAGGAAAATATTATAGAGCCGGATCAAATGAAATCACATGAATATATAACGAACTAACAAGAGTGAAAAAAATAAAAGTTAAGTTAAGAGAAGCTAATACAATTTTAAGCAATATTGAGGCGAATATTAGATGTAACAAGAAAAGATTGACAGACAGCATAGCCTGAGAAAGGCAGCAAAGAAAATTAATAAAAGAATAACTGAAATACAGAACAGCACTGTTGTAAGAGGATTTAATAATGGAAATAGATTCATAATGATCAAGTCAAGAAGTGATGAGATTCGAGGAAGAAGAAATTGAAGAAGCGGTAGCAAATGAAGAAAACATAACAAAGCAAGAAGGGAATATAAATCTTTACTGAAATTTAAATCAGTTACTCGTGTTAACCAATTAAGGTAGCGCCACGTTAATTAATTAATTAATCAATTTATATATAATTAAATTTGGAAGTCATACTAAATTTGAGGGTGAAGAGGAAAGGGACATCTTCATCATAGAATGGAGAAAGGTAGTACACATAATCTACTGTTGTCTTCCTCTGATTGGGTTGGACTTTGGAAACATGGTTTATTAGTCCTCGGTAATGGTGCTATTCCTTTCAATAACTTGACTCAAGGTTCTTTCAAAATATTTTTCATCAGAGGTTGCATAACACCTATAAATTTTTGTCTCCCTCTACTTATGTTTTACTCTACGATGCAATATGTAATTGACCTGAAGATCTCAAGTAGTATTCATTTTTATAATATTGAAAAGAGTTGCGCACTATCGAAGTGCTCCGCGCTCTCAAAATTAATTTTAATTTAAAATTGTCCAAAAGCAGTAAATCACTGCCGTTTAAAATAAGTTTGAAAGTTTAAAATTTCTTGATTGCAAAGGTCTTATTGTCCTTCTCTTTGGTCCAATTACTTTTGTAATCGTAGGTTTTCTGTAAATATATTCATTCTTGCTACAATAAAATTGTTTCCTCTTCTTTTGTTATTAGATTCAATATTATCTTTAAAATTTCGGAATTTCAGACAAGTTCAGATGCAAGTGTCTTTCGCTATTGCAAATAATAGCATTTTATTTATTCTTTTTCCTCAGGGATAAATTTTCTGTGACTCTTTTTCTTTAATTTCTATTATATCTCTTAATTTTCGTTGATTGGATTAGCTTTTTTAACTTTGGAGTTTCTTTTAGCTTTGTAAGTAGTTTTAAATCTATTCATTTTAGTCCTAAATCTTTTGTACTTGGAAGTTCGCTTAGCTAAATTGTTCTGACTAGTATTTCCATAATGTATCGAGCTACTCCTGATTATCCCTTCTGAGGTCTAAAGAGAAGTCCATGTTGAATCTGTTCCGATAGCTTCGAGTTCTTTATCGGTAGCTCTTAATCACTTCCGGAAGGTTTAGCGCTACTCTAATAAACTGCTACATACACATCTGACCGGAAGGATTAAACTCTGAAACCTCTTAGGTACGGACTTTCAAGATTTCTCTTGTGATATTGGTGTTTGTGTTTGAGTCACTTTCTGGATATTTATTTTCCTTGTAATTTTGCTACATACCGGGCTCCTAAGAATAGGAAAAAATTCCTTTAAGTCCGCCATATTTTTATTATATTTTCTCATTTTTATAAATAATTATTTGACTTTTACTAATTTTCTTTTTATTACAAGCAATTTAATCCACTATAAATTTAATTTTAATATCTTTTTTTTATTTAATTATTTTTCTTTTTATAATATTTTTAGTAATTCTAATTATTTATGTTTATTTAATCTTATAGTTTATTTCTGAGTCATAGTTTTTTATGTTGGGTGTGTTTTTTTAATTTTTAAGTAAATAAAATTTTTTAATAAACTTAATATTTTAATTAAATGTTTATCATATTTTAATTTTGTTAAAATATAATAATTAATTTTTTACTTTTATTTTTTCAATTTTATTATTAAAAATTCTATTTTTATATTTTTTTATTTTAAATAATTCTAAAACTCTTAAACATACCTTAAACATATCTTAAACATATCTTAAACATATCTTAAACATATCTTAAACATAATTTAAGCATACCTTAAATATACTCTTTAAATATCTTAAACATGCTTTAAATATACCTTAAACACTTAATCTTGCAAAAAAACTTAAAACGTAAAGCTTTTTAGATTCAATTACTTTGTAAGTTCTTTAAGTCTTATTCTTCTATAGCTTAAATTTAAATTTATTTTACATTTTTATTTTTCTGTCTTTTTAAGATAAAAAAGTTGAGAATAAAGAAATAATCTGGATTATTAAAAATAAGATAATTAGTATCAATTTAATTCTAATTAGGCAAGTATAAGGGATCTTATTTCAGTTTTTCAAAATATTATCCTTCATATAGGCATCTAATACTTTTACTATTAGTATAAATATCAAAATAAATATCAGTGAGTTTAAATCCCAAAAATAGAAAAAAAGGTCAGTATTTGGTAGTAATAGAAGCAACTATCTTGTACCAAAATTCCATAATTTAAGAATACAAATTCGTCATGAAGACTGAGCATTAACTTGCAAAATAAAGAAAACTAATAATGTAAAAATACTAATTTTAAGCAAGAACTGGTGGGAATAACTCGAAATATCTATAATTCAGAACGTAAATTACAAAGATTAGTATTTAATCCTTTTTAGCTTTAGCAGGAATTTACTTAAAATCATGTATATCTAAAATAAGCAACTTCAATAAATCAAGCTTTATAATCACAGCTAAACAAGATGAATGTGAAATAAAATGGAAGGCTTAAAGAAAGGTTTCTACACCCACCTCCAAGAAATAGGAGAGGAAACCAGAAGCCACTCTTAATCAGGTCGTCTTACACTTAACCCTAATCTTCTTCTTAATAAGACTAAACTCCGGTGAAGTAATATTAATCTTCCTTACCCAGGGAAGAATATCCAATTGCTAAGACAAGCCATGAACTCACTCTGTCAACGCAGGAAAAGCCAAGGAAGCAGCCTAAATCGGCTCTACATTAGGAGGTGTCGGAAGTCATCCTTCCGGGTAGTTGAGCATAGAACAACTAATCAAGGTAGTCATAAACCTATAGGAAGAGGTTAAGAAGCTCAAGAGGGAAAATACGAAGCTAATGGATTTAATTGAGCAACAGGACTCAAGAGAGCTTCGAATGGCAAAATTCGGAAAGGGAGCTTGACACTCTCTGGAAGTATCAGTAGGAAGAGTTGAAACAGATGAGCGCCTCAATAAAAATGATACAAGATTAGAATAAGGAAATAATATTAAGTTAGAGACAAGAAATTCCTAAGATCGACAAAATGGAAATAGAAGAAGAGCAGGTAATCAAGATGGAGCCGGCTAGAAAGATAAAGAAGAAATGTTACTTTTGTAAAAGCCAGAATCATCTTTACAGAAGATGTAAGAAATTCTAGAAATTCAAGAAAGAATACTGAATTAAAGAAGAAAAGGAAAGGAAGAAACTGTTTTGCAATAAAGAAGGACAAATATACAAGAAAAAATAAAAACAATCAAGAACTTCAAGAATAGAGAAGATGAGAATTGGGACAAGAGAGAATCAAGGACAAAAACCACCAAGATTAAAAAACTTTTATTTTATGCGGCGGCTTGAAGCTACTGCAGAACATTTAAATTGAATTGAATTGAATTGAACAAGAGGAATGTGATACTTTAAAATTAATCCGATGGTTAAAGAAAACAGAAAATAAAGCATTAAACAAATCCAAATACAACTATCTAACTATACAAAAAAACTAGCTAAATAAGAATGTATAAAGTTATTTTTTAAG